>CM029012.1:199925954-200176025 GCA_016801055.1 Panax notoginseng | reverse complement strand
CGTGACAGCAATCATCAGAGCGATGAATAACCAACGAGGAGGGAAAAATACGAACAAAGGCGGTAACCACTCGGTGGTCATCGTGGCCATGATAATAGGAGAGGTGAGTCAAGTGGAATTTCAGAAGAGGAGATTCAACAATGACGGGAAGACATCAGCACCAGCACCAGCACCAACTCAAATTTAGGGGAGGAGAACGACCGCCAGTTAGATGTTACAAATGCGGGAAAGAGGGACATATCAGCCCAAACTGTCCACAACAATCCAAGGTGTGTTACAACTGTGGGAAGGAAGGCCACATCGCTCGAGATTGTACTATAGCGAAACCAAGTCAGCGGGGATGGTGACTCCAAAAGTTATCCCGGATAAGTCGAAATCAGCGTTCCTGGAAGGGCGTTTGTCGTTACTGGCCAAAACGCGAGAAACCCGAACGAGGTGATCACGGGTAAGCTAATCTTGAATTCTTGCGAAGTTTATACTTTACTAGATACCGGTTCTACCCATTCTTTTATCTCTCCTTCTTGTGCTCAACGTTTAAACTTGACTCCGAGAAATTGGACTTTAACTTATCTGTTGAAACTCCGTTGGGTGAAACCTTCGTTACATCTACAGTTTATAATCTTGCATGATCCAAGTTGGCACTATCACATTACCTGTCGATCTTATCTCTTTAAAGATACTTGCTTTTGATGTGATTTTAGGAATTGATTGGTTAACCACTCATCATGCTAAAATTGATTGTTTTCGTAAGGTTGTTAGTTTTCATATTCCTAACCAACCTGTCATACGAATTCAAACTACTAAACCACTAAAATCAGTCACTGTCATATCAAGCCACATAAGCTATTTTATTGAAAACGGATGTCAAGATCTTTCTAGCCCATGTTATATTGTGCTTTGAACAAAGAGGAAGTCAGATTTGATATAATAATTTTTATTGGTTGAGAATTTTCCGATGTATTTCCTGAAACTTCCCGATCTAACCCCCGGAACGAGAAAATGAATTCTTTATTGACCTTGAACCCGGTACAAAGCCCATTTCTAAAACCCCATATCGAATGGCTCCTATTGAACTTTCAGGAGTTAAAAGTCCAACTACAGGAGTTTGGACATCGGTTTTATTCGTCCTAGTACGTCTCCTTGGGGTGCTCCTGTTTTATTCGTAAAGAAAAGACGGGAGTATGCGACTTTGTATTGACTATCGAGAATTGAACCATGTCACCATCAAGAATAGGTATCCGCTACCTCGCATTGATGACCTGTTTGACCAGTTGCAAGGAGCACAATTCTTTTCAAAGACGATCTTCGTTCTGGATATCATCAGCTGAAGATTAAACTGAGGATATTCCAAAGACTGCCTTCAGAACTCGGTACGGGCATTATGAATTCTTAGTAATGTCTTTTGGATTGACTAATGCTCCTGCTGCCTTCATGGATATGATGAACCCGTGTATTCAAAAATATTTGGATCAGTTCGTTGTTGTCTTTATTGATGACATCCTCATCTATTCCAAAAGCCGTGAAGATCATGAGCGCCATTTGAAGCTGGTACTGCAAAGGCTTCGTGAAAACAAGCTATATGCCAAACTGAAGAAATGCGAGTTCTGGCTTGAGGAAGTAGCATTCCTTGGCACGTGGTGTCAAAACGGAGTATCTGTCGACCCGGCGAAGATTGAAGCCATACAAAGTTGGGAGCAACCGAAGTCGGTAACCGAAGTACGTAGCTGTCTGGGCTTAGCTGGTTATTATCGGAGATTTGTGGAAGGATTTTCTCGAATCGCTACTACCGTTAACTCAGCTGACTCGGAAAGATACAAATATTCGTATGGAGTGAGGAATGCGAGAAGAGTTTCCAAGAACTCAAGAGGAGACTCATTTCGGCACCTGTTTTGACAATACCATCTGGTTCGGATGGATTTGTTATCTACAGCGATGCTTCAGGCAAAGGGTTAGGATGTGTTCTCATGCAACATGGGAAAGTCATAGCCTATGCCTCACGACAACTCAAAGAATATGAGAGGAATTATCCTACTCATGATTTGGAGTTGGCAGCAGTCGTTTTTGCGTTGAAGATCTGAGAACACTTACCTTTATGGGAGAAAGTGGAGATCTATACAGATCATAAAAGCCTCAAATATTTCTTCACCCAAAAGGAACTCAACATGCGGCAACGACGTTGGCCTTGAGCTGTTGAAAGATTACGATCATACCATCCAATACCATCCTGGAAAAGCAAACGTAGTAGCTGACGCATTGAGTAGAAGATCATATGCGGGTACGAGTGCAATATTTTTAAACACAAAGGCCCATTTTGTATGACTTGCAAAGGATGGAGATAGAGATGAAGGCTCCAAGTACCACATGATGATATCAATATACGAGTAGAACCGACTTTAATCGATAAAGTTAAAGCTGCTCAAGCGACGATATAGAGCTGATGCGTATGAAGAAGAAAGTGCAAGAAGGTGCTATCCAGAAGCAAGAATCGATGAAGAAGGAATACTTCGAGTCAACTCCAGACTTTGTGTTCCTAACGATTTTTGACTTGAAGCATAGAATAATGATGGAGGCACACAACACACCGTTTGCAATCCATCCTGGGAGTACCAAAATGTATCACGATCTTCGACATACATTTGGTGGAGCAATATGAAAAGAGAGATCGCGGAGTTTATCTCGAGATGTTTAACTTGTCAACGTGTAAAAGCGGAGCATCAAGTACCAAAGGGTCCATTGCAACCACTTGAGATTCCGAAATGGAAGTGGGAACACATTACTATGGATTTTTTACGGGTCTTCTCTTCCCAAGGTTTCTCAAGGCATAGATGCGATTTGGTTATTGTTGATAGATTAACCAAGTCCGCTCATTTCTTGCTGATACGTGAGACTTATTCCCTTGAACGTCTTGCTAGTATGTACGTGAACGAGATTGTGAGATTGCATGGCATGCCAGTATCCATAGTTTTCGGATCGTGACCCAAGATTCACTTCACGATTTTGGGTTAGCTTGCAGAAAGCTATGGGCACGGATTTACGATTCAGTTCAGCATACCATCCTCAAACACGAGACAATCAGAGAGGACTATTCAAACATCTTGAAGATCTATTAAGACTTTGTGTCTTAGATCTCAAAGGGAGTTGGGATAAGTACCTACCATTTGTGGAATTCTCCTACAACAACAGTTATCAGGCGAGCATAGGTATGGCTCCATTTGAGGCGTTGTATGGAAAAAATGTCGTTCTCCAGTATGCTGGGACGAGGGGGTGAAGCAACATTGTTGGGACCAGAATTGTACGCATTACTACAGAGAAGATCCAAACGATTCGACAACGTATACAAACGGCACAGGATCGACAAAAGAGTTATGCGGATCTTCATCGGAAGGACGTGGAATTTAATATTGGGATCATGTATTGTTACGTGTTGCACCATGGAAGGGAGTTACAAGATTTGGGAAGAGAGGAAAGCTCAATCCAAGATTTGTTGGTCCATTTGAGATTCTTGAGCGAATAGGAAATGTGGCATATAGACTCGCATTACCTCCAAGCATGTCTCGTGTTCATAATGTTTTTCACATATCTATGCTTCGTAAATATGTTAAAGACCCGAACCACATTATTGAGTTAGAACCAGACGAGATAGCTGAAGATTTAACGTACGAGGAGGTACCTGTTAAGATCTTGGATAGGAAAGAGCATGTCCTACGCACGAAGGTTATACCACAAGTTAAGGTTTTGTGGAGAAACCATGCTATTGAAGAAATGACCTGGGAGTTGGAATCAGAAATGAAAGCGAGGTATCCTCACCTTTTTGAAACATCAGGTACGTACGTCAATTTCGAGGACGAAATTTCATAAGGAGGGGAGGTTGTAAGACCCCAACTTATTAATGAATAAAATCAAATTTTCTCTAAATATTATTGTGAATAATAAGGGGTTAATTTGATATAATACTTTGGTTATGGGTGAAATGTGCAAATTTTGCAAAATAAGCAAGTGGTTATAAAATATTTATTTTTGGTCGGTGAATATTCGGTTGGTCGTGGAATATCTTGCTGTCGGAGAATATTCGTACGACGACGCAGCCTTGTGTGGGCCCCATATCGGAAAGCGATTGGATGAAGAAAACGACAAGTATAAGTTGTTTATAAATAACGGCGTAGTTGTTACCGTTAATACTGTTGGAATACCCGGTGGTTAAAATACAGTAGCACACGGTATTGCACCAATTATTGATTCTTACGTAAGAAGGCACTACTCAATAATTGTTATAGTAGTTATTGTTCAATATTTTATTTTATTGATTCAATAATTGTTGCATTGATATTTTATATTATTGTTGTTTCAATAATTGTTGCTGCACAGTATTTTTCATTATCAGATCAATAATTCATATTATTTGAATAATATTATTAGATAACATTATTGGCAATGTCTAGAAAGTTCTGTCTAAGGAGAGGTTTGGTCATCTAATTGCGCGCCAGTAAGGAGAAATCCTTATTGGAAAGCCCCCTCTTTCCTGGGAACGGCCTGGTTGTCATAAATGTGATTCTGTAATATTATTTGTGAATAATTAATTATTGATTCATATGATAAGGAAATATTTATTTTATGTGGATATAAATGAGGGATATATTTTTGTGGTTAAAAATGAAGGAGTTAATGTTGAGGTTTTTTGTCAGTATTTTTGTCGGAATGGAGGTATTAAAAATCAGGGTTTTTGAGATAGTTTACGGGGGTTATAATTTTTAATCCGACCGTTGGATCGTGGTAATTTTTGGATATGTTATACATATATAAGTTGAGTATATGTCCACAAATTTTGAACCGTTAAAAATGAACGTATGATTTATTACGAATTTTACAAGATGACTGGTTCAGAAATTGTTGAATTTTCGGAGTTTATCATTTTGATGGAAAATTCTAGAATTGGTGGGCCCCACTTATGGTCGGTGAAGAAATGTGCTGAATTATATTTCAAATGTGGTGGGTGGGAATAGTAGCAGGTAAAGCCATCAGGTTGCAGGTCAAACCTACCAAAATTTTCCTATAAATAGAGGGCTAAGTTAGAATTGAAAATTACACCAGAAACAAGTTTTCTCTCTTTCTCTCTCTAGATTATTGAGTGTATTTTGTGAGTATTTAGATACTTTGAGAGTTTCTATTCATCAGAGCAAGTTTCTTTCAGCCTTATACCGGTATTCCGACCAGAAGTACTGATATTTTGAGGTAAGGGATATTATTTTCTTCTTAATGATATTATTTTCTTCAATATCATTATGCTGAAATATTGATATGAGTTTTTATCAAATTTGGAACTTTTTGTGTCGGGGTTACTATTCACGTATACGGCACTATTCACGTATACGGCACTATTCACGAATACGGCACTATTCACCGAAAAATAAAATTTTCCCTTTTTGTCCAAGATGTCTATTATGGTTACTATCTTTGATTGTATCCATGTTTTGATCTTTATTTTGAATTCTGCTTCACAATTGATTATTATGAAGTATTATTGATCTTGGATAAACTGTTATACGAATCCCTACTATTTGTCCTTCTGTCTCATTGGATTCGTTCTCTTTAAGATATTTTTCATCATCCTCAGTCCTAAATGATGATACAAATGAATATCTTTGGCCTGTAGTGCAAAGATGTATAATTACTTGATGAATATCTTTGGCCTGTAGTGCAAAGATGAACAGGTGTTGAGATGAACATGACCGACTGATGATACAAATGAATATCTTTGGCCTGTAGTGCAAAGATGAATATTTGGTTAAAGATGATTATTAATTGATGTTACAGGGATAAAATATTGATGATGGACTTTTAAATCTTAGAAGATAGTAGAATTCTTTCTCTACTTGACTCTTCTAATGGTTTGTTGTTTCCGCTGCAGTTGTTGATCTAAAACTTGTTGTCGATTATATTTTATCAGATTTTTTTTCCTGTTGAAGACTAACGATAATTTGTTGTATATTATCTTAGTCATAATATTCTTTACTGGGCTAGTTGAGCTCACCCTTTTCCTTTTTGTTCCATTTTTCTTCTCAGGAGGTGAGAACATAGCAGGATCTAGTCGGTGTATGGAGTAATGGTTCTAGAAAGATGTATTAGCAGTCCTCACTATTTCTGTAAAATAGTATTTGAATAATTGTAATGAGGATTTATTTGAGTGTGGATATTGTCTAGAAGACAATATTTATATTTAAACTCACAGTATGTGTTGTGACGCCCCCAAAATAGGTATACAACACCCATTCTGAGTCGCCAAATACATGGTACAGAAAGCAAACTACAACTTCAATAATACAATTGTCGTGCAAAATACGACAACACATACTGTGAGTTTAAATACAAATATTGTCTTCTAGACAATATCCACACTCAAATAAATCCTCATTACAATTATTCAAACACTATTTTACAAAAATAGTGAGGACTGCTAAAACATCTTTCTAGAACCATTACTCCATACCCCGACTAGATCCTGCTATGTTCTCACCTCCTGAGAAGAAAAATGGAACAAAAAGGAAAAGGGTGAGCTCAACTAGCCCAGTAAAGAATATTATGACTAAGATAATATACAACAAATTATCGTTAGTCTTCAACAGGGAAAAATCTGATAAAATATAATCGACAACAAGTTTTAGATCAACAACTGCAGCGGAAACAACAAACCATTAGAAGAGTCAAGTAGAGAAAGAATTCTACTATCTTCTAAGATTTAAAAGTCCATCATCAATATTTTATCCCTGTAACATCAATTAATAATCATCTTTAACCAAATATTCATCTTTGCACTACAGGCCAAAGATATTCATTTGTATCATCAGTCGGTCATGTTCATCTCAACACCTGTTCATCTTTGCACTACAGGCCAAAGATATTCATCAAGTAATTATACATCTTTGCACTACAGGCCAAAGATATTCATTTGTATCATCATTTAGGACTGAGGATGATGAAAAATATCTTAAAGAGAACGAATCCAATGAGACAGAAGGACAAATAGTAGGGATTCGTATAACAGTTTATCCAAGATCAATAATACTTCATAATAATCAATTGTGAAGCAGAATTCAAAAATAAAGATCAAAACATGGATACAATCAAAGATAGTAACCATAATAGACATCTTGGACAAAAAGGGAAAATTTTATTTTTCGGTGAATAGTGCCGTATTCGTGAATAGTGCCGTATACGTGAATAGTGCCGTATACGTGAATAGTAACCCCCGACACAAAAAGTTCCAAATTTGATAAAAACTCATATCAATATTTCAGCATAATGATATTGAAGAAAATAATATCATTAAGAAGAAAATAATATCCCTTACCTCAAAATATCAGTACTTCTGGTCGGAATACCGGTATAAGGCTGAAAGAAACTTGCTCTGATGAATAGAAACTCTCAAAGTATCTAAATACTCACAAAATACACTCAATAATCTAGAGAGAGAAAGAGAGAAAACTTGTTTCTGGTGTAATTTTCAATTCTAACTTAGCCCTCTATTTATAGGAAAATTTTGGTAGGTTTGACCTGCAACCTGATGGCTTTACCTGCTACTATTCCCACCTACCACATTTGAAATATAATTCAGCACATTTCTTCACCAACCACAAGTGGGGCCCACCAATTCTAGAATTTTCAACCAAAATGATAAACTCCGAAAATTCAACAATTTCTGAACCAGTCATCTTGTAAAATTCATAATAAATCATACGTTCATTTTTAACGGTTCAAAATTTGTGGACATATACTCAACTTATATATGTATAACATATCCAAAAATTACCACGATCCAACGGTCGGATTAAAAATTATAACACCCGCAATATTTCTCAAAAACCCTGATTTGATTTTTTAATACCTCCATTCCGATAAAAATACTGATAAAACACCTCAACATTAACTCCTTCATTTTTAACCACAAAAATATATCCCTCATTTATATCCACATAAAATAAATATTTCCTTATCATATGAATCAATAATTAATTATTCACAAATAATATTACAGAATCACATTTATGACAACCAGGCCGTTCCCAGGAAAGAGGGGGCTTTCCAATAAGGATTTCTCCTTACTGGCGCGCAATTAGATGACCAAACCTCTCCTTAGACAGAACTTTCTAGACATTGCCAATAATGTTATCTAATAATATTATTCAAATAATATGAATTATTGATCTGATAAATGAAAATACTGTGCAGCAACAATTATTGAAACAACAATAATATAAAATATCAACGCAGCAATTATTGAATCAATAAAATAAAATATTGAATAATAACTACTGTAACAATTATTGAGTAGTGCCTTCTTACGTAAGAATCAATAATTGGTGCAATACCGTGTGCTACTGTATTTTAACCACCGGGTATTCCAACAGTATTAACGGTAACAACTACGCCGTTATTTATAAACAACTTATACTTGTCGTTTTCTTCATCCAATCGCTTTCCGTTATGGGGCCCACACAAGGCTGCGTCGTCGTACGAATATTCCCCGACAGCAAGAATATTCCACGACCAACCGAATATTCACCGACCAAAAATAAATATTTTATAACCACTTGCTTATTTTGCAAAATTTGCACATTTCACCCATAACCAAAGTATTATATCAAATTAACCCCTTATTATTCACAATAATATTTAGAGAAAATTTGATTTTATTCATTAATAAGTTGGGGTCTTACAACCTCCCCTCCTTATGAAATTTCGTCCTCGAAATTGACGTACGTACCTGATGTTTCAAAAAGGTGAGGATACCTCGCTTTCATTTCTGATTCCAACTCCCAGGTCATTTCTTCAATAGCATGGTTTCTCCACAAAACCTTAACTTGTGGTATAACCTTCGTGCGTAGGACATGCTCTTTCCTATCCAAGATCTTAACAGGTACCTCCTCGTACGTTAAATCTTCAGCTATCTCGTCTGGTTCTAACTCAATAATGTGGTTCGGGTCTTTAACATATTTACGAAGCATAGATATGTGAAAAACATTATGAACACGAGACATGCTTGGAGGTAATGCGAGTCTATATGCCACATTTCCTATTCGCTCAAGAATCTCAAATGGACCAACAAATCTTGGATTGAGCTTTCCTCTCTTCCCAAATCTTGTAACTCCCTTCCATGGTGCAACACGTAACAATACATGATCCCCAATATTAAATTCCACGTCCTTCCGATGAAGATCCGCATAACTCTTTTGTCGATCCTGTGCCGTTTGTATACGTTGTCGAATCGTTTGGATCTTCTCTGTAGTAATGCGTACCAATTCTGGTCCCAACAATGTTGCTTCACCCACCTCGTCCCAGCATACTGGAGAACGACATTTTCTTCCATACAACGCCTCAAATGGAGCCATACCTATGCTCGCCTGATAACTGTTGTTGTAGGAGAATTCCACCAATGGTAGGTACTTATCCCAACTCCCTTTGAGATCTAAGACACAAAGTCTTAATAGATCTTCAAGAGTTTGAATAGTCCTCTCTGATTGTCCGTCCGTTTGAGGATGGTATGCTGAACTGAATCGTAAATCCGTGCCCATAGCTTTCTGCAAGCTAACCCAAAATCGTGAAGTGAATCTTGGGTCACGATCCGAAACTATGGATACTGGCATGCCATGCAATCTCACAATCTCGTTCACGTACATACTAGAAAGACGTTCAAGGGAATAAGTCTCACGTATCGGCAAGAAATGAGCGGACTTGGTTAATCTATCAACAATAACCCAAATCGCATCTATGCCTTGAGAAACCTTGGGAAGACCCGTAACAAAATCCATAGTAATGTGTTCCCACTTCCATTTCGGAATCTCAAGTGGTTGCAATGGACCCTTTGGTACTTGATGCTCCGCTTTTACACGTTGACAAGATAAACATCTCGAGATAAACTCCGCGATCTCTCTTTTCATATTGCTCCACCAAAATGTATGTCGAAGATCGTGATACATTTTGGTACTCCCAGGATGGATTGCAAACGGTGTGTTGTGTGCCTCCATCATTATTCTATGCTTCAAGTCAAAATCGTTAGGAACACAAAGTCTGGAGTTGACTCGAAGTATTCCTTCTTCATCGATTCTTGCTTCTGGAATAGCACCTTCTTGCACTTTCTTCTTCATACGCATCAGCTCTATATCCGTAGCTTGAGCAGCTTTAACTTTATCGATTAAAGTCGGTTCTACTCGTATATTTGATATCATCATGTGGGTACTTGGAGCCTTCATCTCTATCTCCATCCTTTGCAAGTCATACAAAATGGGCCTTTGTGTTAAAAATATTGCACTCGTACCCGCATATGATCTTCTACTCAATGCGTCAGCTACTACGTTTGCTTTTCCAGGATGGTATTGGATGGTATGATCGTAATCTTTCAACAGCTCAAGCCAACGTCGTTGCCGCATGTTGAGTTCCTTTTGGGTGAAGAAATATTTGAGGCTTTTATGATCTGTATAGATCTCCACTTTCTCCCCATAAAGGTAGTGTCTCCAGATCTTCAACGCAAAAACGACTGCTGCCAACTCCAAATCATGAGTAGGATAATTCCTCTCATATTCTTTGAGTTGTCGTGAGGCATAGGCTATGACTTTCCCATGTTGCATGAGAACACATCCTAACCCTTTGCCTGAAGCATCGCTGTAGATAACAAATCCATCCGAACCAGATGGTATTGTCAAAACAGGTGCCGAAATGAGTCTCCTCTTGAGTTCTTGGAAACTCTTCTCGCATTCCTCACTCCATACGAATTTTGTATCTTTCCGAGTCAGCTGAGTTAACGGAGTAGCGATTCGAGAAAATCCTTCCACAAATCTCCGATAATAACCAGCTAAGCCCAGAAAGCTACGTACTTCGGTTACCGACTTCGGTTGCTCCCAACTTTGTATGGCTTCAATCTTCGCCGGGTCGACAGATACTCCATGTTTTGACACCACGTGCCCAAGGAATGCTACTTCCTCAAGCCAGAACTCGCATTTCTTCAGTTTGGCATATAGCTTGTTTTCACGAAGCCTTTGCAGTACCAGCTTCAAATGGCGCTCATGATCTTCACGGCTTTTGGAATAGATGAGGATGTCATCAATAAAGACAACAACGAACTGATCCAAATATTCTTTGAATACACGGTTCATCATATCCATGAAGGCAGCAGGAGCATTAGTCAATCCAAAAGACATTACTAAGAATTCATAATGCCCGTACCGAGTTCTGAAGGCAGTCTTTGGAATATCCTCAGTTTTAATCTTCAGCTGATGATATCCAGAACGAAGATCGATCTTTGAAAAGAATTGTGCTCCTTGCAACTGGTCAAACAGGTCATCAATGCGAGGTAGCGGATACCTATTCTTGATGGTGACATGGTTCAATTCTCGATAGTCAATACAAAGTCGCATACTCCCGTCTTTCTTCTTTACGAATAAAACAGGAGCACCCCAAGGAGACGTACTAGGACGAATAAAACCGATGTCCAACAACTCCTGTAGTTGGACTTTTAACTCCTGAAGTTCAATAGGAGCCATTCGATATGGGGTTTTAGAAATGGGCTTTGTACCGGGTTCAAGGTCAATAAAGAATTCAATTTCTCGTTCCGGGGGTAGACCGGGAAGTTCTTCAGGAAATACATCGGAAAATTCTCTAACAATAGAAATATTATTCAAATCTGACTTGTCTTTGTTCAAATCCATAACATGGGCTAAGAAAGCTTGACATCCGTTTTTCAATAAACGAATAGCTTTGTGGCTTGATATGACAGTGACTGATTTTAGTGGTTTAGTAGTTTGAATTCGTATGACAGGTTGGTTAGGAATATGAAAACTAACAACCTTACGAAAACAATCAATTTTAGCATGATGAGTGGTTAACCAATCAATTCCTAAAATCACATCAAAAGCAAGTATCTTTAAAGAGATAAGATCAACAGGTAATGTGATAGTGCCAACTTGGATCATGCAAGATTTATAAACTGTAGATGTAACGAAGGTTTCACCCAACGGAGTTTCAACAGATAAGTTAAAGTCCAATTTCTCCGGAGTCAAGTTTAAACGTTGAGCACAAGCAGGAGAGATAAAAGAATGGGTAGAACCGGTATCTAGTAAAGTATAAACTTCGTTAGAATTCAAGATTAGCTTACCCGTGATCACCTCGTTCGGGTTTCTCGCGTTTTGGCCAGTAACGACAAACGCTCTTCCAGGAACCGCTGATTTCGCCTTATCCGGGACAGCCCTTGGAATCACCACTCCCGCTGAACTTGGTTTCGCTATAGTACAATCTCGAGCGATGTGGCCTTCCTTCCCACAGTTGTAACACACCTTGGATTGTTGTGGACAGTTTGGGCTGATATGTCCCTCTTTCCCGCATTTGTAACATCTAACTGGCGGTCGTTCTCCTCCCCTAAAATTTGTTGTTGGTGCTGGTGCTGGTGCTGATGTCTTCCCGTCATTGTTGAATCTCCTCTTTCTGAAATTTCCACTTGACTCACATCTCCTATTATCATGGCCACGATGACCACCCAAGTGGTTACCGCCTTTGTTCGTATTTTTCCCTCCTCGTTGGTTATCATCGCTCTGATGATTGCTGTCACCGGTATGACCCTGGTTGTGGTCCCTCGGTTGAGTATACTCATTATCTCTCTCTAATAATTGGGCCCTGTTGACAACGTCTGAATACAGAGAAAATTTATGAGAGATAAGGTATTGACGAATCTCAGGTTTTAAACCTCTCAGAAACATCCGCGTCATTCGTTCCTCATTTTCGACCAAATGAGGTGCAAACCTGGATAACTCTGCAAACTTCGCCTCGTACTGGGACACCGTCATGTTGTTTTGTTCCAGTCTAATAAACTCAACCTCCTTCATATGACGAATACTTTCAGGAAAGTACTTGTCATTGAACAGTTTTTGAAATGTTTCCCAGGACATGTTGAGTGCGTCAGGCTGGGTACGCTTCACAGACTCCCACCAGTAGTCTGCCTCACCGCGGAACATAAATGTGGCGAATGGAACCTTCTGTTCCTCCGTGCATCCCAAGACATCAAATATCTTGGTAATTTGCTTGACCCACGTTTCCGCCATGATCGGATCCGGCTTTCCCTTAAATTCTGGTGGTCCCAATTCTTTGAACTGCTTAGCTGTGACAAACCGCGCGTTGTTATCATTTCCACCCGTATTCTGCACACGAGTCTCCCTCGTCTGATTTTGCATGAACTGCAAAAAGCTCCTAAACATTCCATCATTCATCGTTTGCTCGGTAACGTTGTTTACAGGAGGAATATTGCCTTCCTGTTGCACGTTCCCCTGGGTAGTGATCAAAGGTGTCTCCACGGTCTGATTTACTCCATTATTAACGTTCTCAGCTGCCATTCTTAAATACTGCCATAAAACAAGGGTTAATAGTCATGTCATATATTATCCCTATACTCTGACCGACCAAATAAACACCAAATAAACTTAGTCAGGTCATACTAGCGAAGGAATTTCCCGTCTCTCCCCTCCTAGTTCTTGTCTCACATCTCAGCCAGGGATCATATCCCTAAGCTCTGATACCAACTGTGACGCCCCCAAAATAGGTATACAACACCCATTCTGAGTCGCCAAATACATGGTACAGAAAGCAAACTACAACTTCAATAATACAATTGTCGTGCAAAATACGACAACACATACTGTGAGTTTAAATACAAATATTGTCTTCTAGACAATATCCACACTCAAATAAATCCTCATTACAATTATTCAAACACTATTTTACAAAAATAGTGAGGACTGCTAAAACATCTTTCTAGAACCATTACTCCATACCCCGACTAGATCCTGCTATGTTCTCACCTCCTGAGAAGAAAAATGGAACAAAAAGGAAAAGGGTGAGCTCAACTAGCCCAGTAAAGAATATTATGACTAAGATAATATACAACAAATTATCGTTAGTCTTCAACAGGGAAAAATCTGATAAAATATAATCGACAACAAGTTTTAGATCAACAACTGCAGCGGAAACAACAAACCATTAGAAGAGTCAAGTAGAGAAAGAATTCTACTATCTTCTAAGATTTAAAAGTCCATCATCAATATTTTATCCCTGTAACATCAATTAATAATCATCTTTAACCAAATATTCATCTTTGCACTACAGGCCAAAGATATTCATTTGTATCATCAGTCGGTCATGTTCATCTCAACACCTGTTCATCTTTGCACTACAGGCCAAAGATATTCATCAAGTAATTATACATCTTTGCACTACAGGCCAAAGATATTCATTTGTATCATCATTTAGGACTGAGGATGATGAAAAATATCTTAAAGAGAACGAATCCAATGAGACAGAAGGACAAATAGTAGGGATTCGTATAACAGTTTATCCAAGATCAATAATACTTCATAATAATCAATTGTGAAGCAGAATTCAAAAATAAAGATCAAAACATGGATACAATCAAAGATAGTAACCATAATAGACATCTTGGACAAAAAGGGAAAATTTTATTTTTCGGTGAATAGTGCCGTATTCGTGAATAGTGCCGTATACGTGAATAGTGCCGTATACGTGAATAGTAACCCCCGACACAAAAAGTTCCAAATTTGATAAAAACTCATATCAATATTTCAGCATAATGATATTGAAGAAAATAATATCATTAAGAAGAAAATAATATCCCTTACCTCAAAATATCAGTACTTCTGGTCGGAATACCGGTATAAGGCTGAAAGAAACTTGCTCTGATGAATAGAAACTCTCAAAGTATCTAAATACTCACAAAATACACTCAATAATCTAGAGAGAGAAAGAGAGAAAACTTGTTTCTGGTGTAATTTTCAATTCTAACTTAGCCCTCTATTTATAGGAAAATTTTGGTAGGTTTGACCTGCAACCTGATGGCTTTACCTGCTACTATTCCCACCTACCACATTTGAAATATAATTCAGCACATTTCTTCACCAACCACAAGTGGGGCCCACCAATTCTAGAATTTTCCACCAAAATGATAAACTCCGAAAATTCAACAATTTCTGAACCAGTCATCTTGTAAAATTCATAATAAATCATACGTTCATTTTTAACGGTTCAAAATTTGTGGACATATACTCAACTTATATATGTATAACATATCCAAAAATTACCACGATCCAACGGTCGGATTAAAAATTATAACACCCGCAATATTTCTCAAAAACCCTGATTTGATTTTTTAATACCTCCATTCCGATAAAAATACTGATAAAACACCTCAACATTAACTCCTTCATTTTTAACCACAAAAATATATCCCTCATTTATATCCACATAAAATAAATATTTCCTTATCATATGAATCAATAATTAATTATTCACAAATAATATTACAGAATCACATTTATGACAACCAGGCCGTTCCCAGGAAAGAGGGGGCTTTCCAATAAGGATTTCTCCTTACTGGCGCGCAATTAGATGACCAAACCTCTCCTTAGACAGAACTTTCTAGACATTGCCAATAATGTTATCTAATAATATTATTCAAATAATATGAATTATTGATCTGATAAATGAAAATACTGTGCAGCAACAATTATTGAAACAACAATAATATAAAATATCAACGCAGCAATTATTGAATCAATAAAATAAAATATTGAATAATAACTACTGTAACAATTATTGAGTAGTGCCTTCTTACGTAAGAATCAATAATTGGTGCAATACCGTGTGCTACTGTATTTTAACCACCGGGTATTCCAACAGTATTAACGGTAACAACTACGCCGTTATTTATAAACAACTTATACTTGTCGTTTTCTTCATCCAATCGCTTTCCGTTATGGGGCCCACACAAGGCTGCGTCGTCGTACGAATATTCCCCGACAGCAAGAATATTCTACGACCAACCGAATATTCACCGACCAAAAATAAATATTTTATAACCACTTGCTTATTTTGCAAAATTTGCACATTTCACCCATAACCAAAGTATTATATCAAATTAACCCCTTATTATTCACAATAATATTTAGAGAAAATTTGATTTTATTCATTAATATGTTGGGGTCTTACATGTGTTGTCGTATTTTGCACGACAATTGTATTATTGAAGTTGTAGTTTACTTTCTGTACCATGTATTTGGCGACTCAGAATGGGTGTTGTATACCTATTCTGGGGGCGTCACAGTGATAATAGAAGGAGCGAGTCGGGAGGAGATTTCAAGAAGAGAAGGTACAACAATGATAACGTGAAGACGTCAGCACAAATATCAACTGTTTCTAGGGGAGGAGAACGACCACCGATCGTATGTTACAAATGTGGGAAAGAGGGACATATCAGCCCAAACTGCCCACAACAATCCAAGGTATGTTATAACTGTGGAAAGGAGGGTCATATAGCTCGAGAGTGTTCTATAGCAAAACCAAGTTCAGCGGGGATGGTGACTCCAAAAGTTGTCCCGGATAAGTCGAAATCAGCGGTTCCTGAAGGAGCGTTTTTCGTGACTGGTCAGAATGCGAGGAACCCGAACGAAGTTAGCACGGGTTAGTTAATTATAAATTTTTACGAAGTCTATACCTTATTAGATACCGGTTCTACCCATTCATTTATCTCTCCTGCTTGTGCTCAACGTTTAAACTTGACTCTGGAGAAATTGGACTTTAACTTATCTGTGGAAACTCCGTTAGGACAAACTTTCGTTACATCCACTGTTTATAAATCTTGCTTAATCCAAGTTGGCACAATCACATTACCTGTTGACCTTATCTCTTTAAAGATACTTGCTTTTGATGTGATTTTAGAGATCGATTGGTTAACTACTCATCATGCCAAATTGATTGCTTTTGTAAGGTTGTTAGTTTTCATATTCCTAAGCAACCTGTTATTCAAATTCAAGTAACCAAACCATTGAAGTCAAACTCTTTCATATCAAGCCGTAAAGTCATTCGTTTATTGAAAAACGGATGTCAAGTTTTCTTAGCTATGTTATGGACTTGAACAAAAATACGTCAGATTTGAATGATATTTCTATTGTTAGTAAATCCCTGACGTATTTCCTGAAGAATTTCTTGGCCTACGCGTGATATTGAATTTTGTATCATCTTTGAATCTGGTACAAAACTCACTTCTAAAATCTCATATCGAATGGCTCCTATTGAACTTCAGGAGTTAAAAACCTAACTGTAGAAGTTTGTACCCGAGCCTTTATCTGGTGACTTCCTTTGTGGAATGCACCGAAGCAAGACTCTCCGTAGAGGACGCCATATTCGTGCGGTAGTAAACTGATAGGTGTCATTATGACGTGCTATCCAAGGTTGGGATATGAGTCACAGTTGAGAGCAATCTAAGTCGGTAATTGAAATATGTAGCTTTCTGGGCTTAGCTGGTTATTATCGGAGATTCGTTGAAGGATATTCTCGAATCGCTATTCCATTAACGCAGCTGACTCGTAAAGATACAAAATTCGTATGGAGTGAGGAATGTGAGAAGAGTTTTCAAGAACTCAAGAGGAGACTCATTTCGGCACCTGTTCTGACAATACCATCTGGTTCGGATGGATTTGTTATCTACAGCGATGCTTCAGGCAAAGGGTTAGGATGTGTTCTCATGCAATATGGGAAAGTCATAGCCTATGCCTCGCGACAACTCAAAGAATATGAGAGGAATTATCCTACTCATGATTTGGAGTTGGCAGTAGTCGTTTTTGCGTTGAAGATCTGGAGACACTACCTGTATGGGGAGAAAGTGGAGATCTATACAGATCATAAAAGCCTCAAATATTTCTTCACCCAAAAGGAACTCAACATGCGGCAACGACGTTGGCTTGAGCTGTTGAAAGATTACGATCATACCATCCAATATCATCCTGGAAAAGCAAACGTAGTAGCTGACGCATTGAGTAGAAGATCATATGCGGGTACGAGTGCAATGTTGTTAATACAAAGGCCCGTTTTGTATGACTTGCAAAGGATGAAGATAGAGATGAAGGCTCCAAGTACCCACATGATGATATCAAATATACGAGTAGAACCGACTTTAATCGATAAAGTTAGAGCTGCTCAAGCTACGGATATAGAGCTGATGCGTATGAAGAAGAAAGTGCAAGAAGGTGCTATTCCAGAAGCAAGAATCGATGAAGAAGGAATACTTCGAGTCAACTCCAGACTTTGTGTTCCTAACGATTTTGACTTGAAGCATAGAATAATGATGGAGGCACACAACACACCGTTTGCAATCCATCCTGGGAGTACCAAAATGTATCACGATCTTCGACACACATTTTGGTGGAGCAATATGAAAAGAGAGATCGCGGAGTTTATCTCGAGATGTTTAACTTGTCAACGTGTAAAAGCGGAGCATCAAGTACCAAAGGGTCCATTGCAACCACTTGAGATTCCGAAATGGAAGTGGGAACACATTACCATGAATTTCGTTACAGGTCTTCCCAAGGTTTCTCAAGGCATAGATGCGATTTGGGTTATTGTTGATAGATTAACCAAGTCCGCTCATTTCTTGCCGATACGTGAGAGTTATTCCCTTGAACGTCTTGCTAGTATGTACATGAACGAGATTGTGAGATTGCATGGCATGCCAGTATCCATAGTTTCGGATCGTGACCCAAGATTCACTTCACGATTTTGGGTTAGCTTGCAGAAAGCTATGGGCACGGATTTACGATTCAGTTCAGCATACCATCCTCAAACGGACGGACAATCAGAGAGGACTATTCAAACTCTTGAAGATCTATTAAGACTTTGTGTCCTAGATCTCAAAGGGAGTTGGGATAAGTACCTACCATTGGTGGAATTCTCCTACAACAACAGTTATCAGGCGAGCATAGGTGTGGCTCCATTTGAGGCGTTGTATGGAAGAAAATGTCATTCTCCAGTATGCTGGGACGAGGTGGGTGAAGCAACATTGTTGGGACCAGAATTGGTACGCATTACTACAGAGAAGATCCAAACGATTCGACAACGTATACAAACGGCACAGGATCGACAAAAGAGTTATGCGGATCTTCATCGGAAGGACGTGGAATTTAATATTGGAGATCATGTATTATTACGTGTTGCACCATGGAAGGGAGTTACAAGATTTGGGAAGAGAGGAAAGCTCAATCCAAGATTTGTTGGTCCATTTGAGATTCTTGAGCGAATAGGAAATGTGGCATATAGACTCGCATTACCTCCAAGCATGTCTCGTGTTCATAATGTTTTTCACATATCTATGCTTCGTAAATATGTTAAAGACCCGAACCACATTATTGAGTTAGAACCAGACGAGATAGCTGAAGATTTTAACGTACGAGGAGGTACCTGTTAAGATCTTGGATAGGAAAGAGCATGTCCTACGCACGAAGGTTATACCACAAGTTAAGGTTTTGTGGAGAAACCATGCTATTGAAGAAATGACCTGGGAGTTGGAATCAGAAATGAAAGTGAGGTATCCTCACCTTTTTGAAACATCAGGTACGTACGTCAACTTCGAGGACGAAATTTCATAAGGAGGGGAGGTTGTAAGACCCCAACTTATTAATGAATAAAATCAAATTTTCTCTAAATATTATTGTGAATAATAAGGGGTTAATTTGATATAATACTTTGGTTATGGGTGAAATGTGCAAATTTTGCAAAATAAGCAAGTGGTTATAAAATATTTATTTTTGGTCGGTGAATATTCGGTTGGTTGTGGAATATTCTTGCTGTCGGGGATTATTCGTACGACGACGCAGCCTTGTGTGGGCCCCATAACGAAAAGCGATTGGATGAAGAAAACGACAAGTATAAGTTATTTATAAATAACGGCGTAGTTGTTACCGTTAATACTGTTGGAATACCCGGTGGTTAAAATACAGTAGCACACGGTATTGCACCAATTATTGATTCTTACGTAAGAAGGCACTATTCAATAATTGTTACAGTAGTTATTATTCAATATTTTATTGATTCAATAATTGCTGCGTTGATATTTTATATTATTGTTGTTTCAATAATTGTTGCTGCACAGTATTTTCATTTATCAGATCAATAATTCATATTATTTGAATAATATTATTAGATAACATTATTGGCAATGTCTAGAAAGTTCTGTCTAAGGAGAGGTTTGGTCATCTAATTGCGCGCCAGTAAGGAGAAATCCTTATTGGAAAGCCCCCTCTTTCCTGGGAACGGTCTGGTTGTCATAAATGTGATTCTGTAATATTATTTGTGAATAATTAATTATTGATTCATATGATAAGGAAATATTTATGTGGATATAAATGAGGGATATATTTTTGTGGTTAAAAATGAAGGAGTTAATGTTGAGGTTTTTGTCAGTATTTTTGTCGGAATGGAGGTATTAAAAATCAGGGTTTTTGAGATAGTTTACGGGGGTTATAATTTTTAATCCGACCGTTGGATCGTGGTAATTTTTGGATATGTTATACATATATAAGTTGAGTATATGTCCACAAATTTTGAACCGTTAAAAATGAACGTATGATTTATTACGAATTTTACAAGATGACTGGTTCAGAAATTGTTGAATTTTCGGAGTTTATCATTTTGATGGAAAATTCTAGAATTGGTGGGCCCCACTTATGGTCGGTGAAGAAATGTGCTGAATTATATTTCAAATGTGGTGGGTGGGAATAGTAGCAGGTAAAGCCATCAGGTTGCAGGTCAAACCTACTAAAATTTTTCTATAAATAGAGGGCTAAGTTAGAATTGAAAATCACACCAGAAACAAGTTTTCTCTCTTTCTCTCTCTAGATTATTGAGTGTATTTTGTGAGTATTTAGATACTTTGAGAGTTTCTATTCATCAGAGCAAGTTTCTTTCAGCCTTATACCGGTATTCCGACCAGAAGTACTGATATCTTGAGGTAAGGGGTATTATTTATTTCACATTCTGAGGAGATATTATTTTTCGTATTCGTATGAATATTATTTCTGTTCAATATTCATAAGAAATTTTATTTCGTTCAATATTCGCGAGAAATATTATATTCGTTTAATATTCGTAATGAATATTATTTTCGTTTAATATTCGTAAGGGATATTATTTTCTTCTTAAATGATATTATTTTCTTCAATATCATTATGCTGAAATATTGATATGAGTTTTTATCAAATTTGGAACTTTTTGTGTCGGGGGTTACTATTCACGTATACGGCACTATTCACGTATACGGCACTATTCACGAATACGGCACTATTCACCGAAAAATAAAATTTTCTCTTTTTGTCCAAGATGTCTATTATGGTTACTATCTTTGATTGTATCCATGTTTTGATCTTTATTTTTGAATTCTGCTTCACAATTGATTATTATGAAGTATTATTGATCTTGGATAAACTGTTATACGAATCCCTAATATTTGTCCTTCTGTCTCACTGGATTCGTTCTCTTTAAGATATGTTTCATCATCCTCAGTCCTAAATGGTGATATTACTGAATATCTTTGGCCTGTAGTGCAAAGATGTATGATTACCTGATGAATATCTTTGGCCTGTAGTGCAAAGATGAACAGGTGTTGAGATGAACGTGACTGACAGGTGATACAAATGAATATCTTTGGCCTGTAGTGCAAAGATGAATATTTGGATAAAGATGATTATTAATTGATGTTACAGGGATAAAATATTGATGATGGACTTTTAAATCTTAGAAGATAGTAGAATTCTTTCTCTACTTGACTCTTCTAATGGTTTGCTGTTTCCGCTGCAGTTGTTGATCTAAAACTTGTTGTCGATTATATTCTATCAGATTTTACCCTGTTGAAGACTAACGATAATTTGTTGTATATTATCTTAGTCATAATATTCTTTACTGGGCTAGTTGAGCTCACCCTTTTCCTTTTTATTCCATTTTTCTTCTCAGGAAATGAGAACATAGCAGGATCTAGTCGGGGTATGGAGTGATGGTTCTAGAAAGATGTTTTAGCAGTCCTCACTATTTCTGTAAAATAGTGTTTGAATAATTGTAATGAGGATTTATTTGAGTGTGGATATTGTCTAGAAGACAATATTTGTATTTAAACTCACAGTATGTGTTGTCGTATTTTGCACGACAATTGTATTATTGAAGTTGTAGTTATTTTCTGTACCATGTATTTGGCGACTCAGAATGGGTTGGATGGATTGTACCTATTTTGGAGGCGTCACATATCATGTTGACAATTTGGACATTATTAAATTGTGGATGAATTAAATTATAAATTTTTAAAATTTATCCTTTGCTTTCTTTTAATTGAATTCTTATATCATTGTCATTATCCTAATGCTTATATTATAATGGAAGTCATATGTTGGCCGTAGTGCATAGATGGACTTGGTATGATTATGACAAGGGATTATTCGGTATAATCATGACCGTAATGTTACAAATGATGTGGTAAAAGTCCTCATTAGCCCATAGTGCATTGATGGACAGTTGCTGGTATGATCATAACCATTGGTGAAAACACGAATATCCTTGGCCCGTAGTGTATGATTAATTCGTGGTCGTGATACTAATGAATATCCTTGGCCTGTAGTGCAGTGATGATTCGATGATGTGGTTTATTTATTAAGCTGAGTTTCAACGATAAAATTGATGGCAAACTTTTTAAATCATAGAAGATAGTAGATATCATAATCTACTTGACTCTTCTAATGGATTGCTTGTTCCGCTGCAGTCAAACTTGTTGTTTATTAGTTTAACATTGTTGAAGGTTAACAATAATTTATTCTGTATTATCTTAGTCATAATATTTCTTACTGGGCTAGTTGAGTTCACCCTTTTGCCTTCATTGTTCTCTTCAAGAAATGAGAACGTAGCCGGGACTAGTCGGGGAACAGAGTGACGGTCTGAGATAGTGGCTATAGTAGTCCTCACTATTTTATGAAATAGTGTGATAATAAATGTAATAAAGAATTCATTTGAGTTTGAATACTGTCTATGAGACAATATTCGTGTAAAAACTCTCAGCTACACTGTTGTCGTATTGTATAAAAGAAGTTTGTATTTGATTTCTGTACTATGTATTTAGCGTCTCAGATGAGTGATGTATACCTATTTTGGGGGCGTCACAACGCAATTGTCCTGTGATGGGACAATTCTACACACCCCCACTTAGCCCTAACCACTCCTCAATGGGAGTTGATCAAAGGGACCCTCCAAGGCTAGTTGTCTCACATAAAAGGAACGTTCTATTACTATGGATAAGTTAGACATGTTTTTTTACAATTAGAACTTTTAAGATTGATGATATATATCTCCCCACTTACTAACGACCACATCATAAGTGTCCCACGACGGCCCAATGTAAGGACATTTGTGTGTGTTCAAATTAAGGAGCCGGGGCCCACAGCAGAGACGTACACTTTTGAGAAAGTATGCAAATGTGTTTGCTTGGGCCCCTGAGGATATGATAGGGATAAGTGAATTAATTGTGGTTCACAAGTTGAATGTTAACCCATGCAAAAAGTTTGTAAGTAAAAAAAGAGAAACATTGCCATGGATCACCAAACAACTATTAATGCATAAGTCGAAAAGCTTTTTAAAAACCGACCTCATATGCGAAATTCAATATCCAGAGTGGCTGACTAATGTGGTAATGGTGAAAAGAAGAAATGGAAAATGAAGCATATGTATAGATTACACTAACGTCAACAAGGTTTGTCCGAAGGACTCCTACCCATTGCATCCAATAAATCAGCTGATGTTGGTCATCTATTGATGAGCTTTCTAGATGTATTTTTTAGATACCACCATATTAAGATGGCTAAGGAGGAATATCCCAAAGGCTGACTTCATCACTCACTGTTGGAAATAAATCAAATATATATCTAATAACGATATTTACAATTTTTTTACATAAAATTGAGTTATAATAAGAATAAATATTACCTTCATATTTATCCACCAAATGATTGATTATCTTAATATATTTGTCATAAAAAATGTTACTCGCACCAAATAATAAAATATTAAGGCTTAGGTTAAAGCGCGAATTAAGTTGCTCTCATTAAAATGATTCTTACGCTTGGATTATAACCGGTGTAGAAGGAAATTGACACATCACCTTTAAGATATAACAGCTCAACCACCATTATTGTAGCTTCTCTTTAGTTTGCACTACTGAGGAAGTAGAAGTTTCACACAACACCAGTTTTTGCCCAGTTCACTTGTAAGTATAGAAGAAAAATATAGCATAAAAGAAATCATTACTTTATTCTCACTCTTTAACTTCTTGTATTTTTCATTCTTTTTTCACCACACCATATTACATACCAAACCATTTATTTATAGGTGTAAAAATTTACCATTATGAAATTTTTTGCAGCCAAAGCAAGCCATGGTCCAAATACACATGCGTAAGACAAATAAAAGAGGGTGGGACAACGAAGAATAACATAGAGTGAGGGAAACAGATGACGAAAGTCAACCGACGACAAGATAAAAGAGACAACAGCTCACTCACATCAGTGATACTCTAGTTTCCACAAATCCTGTCCACTATCCACATAGGTCATAGCTTAAGCTTGAAGCTGAAGGCCAACAAGGCCAAGCTCACGTTGACTGCCCCAAATTTGAGCCTACATAACACAACCCAATTTGAGTCGCCAAAATATAAACAACATATATAAATTCTCCTATTTTTTATTATTACAATACAATGTATAACACGATATCATACAAGAAGGCACAAGGAAAGATGTTATAGCTGGAAGCAAATGGGTAAAGATCATACCCAAGACCTGATCATTGAGGATCCCAATGCAAGGATCAGGACAAGGTCGACTATTCAGAACAAATGCTTCTTCCTAATCTTTCTTTCTCAGATGGAGCCCAAAAAGATCGAAGAAGCTTTGGAAGATTTAAGCTGGATTGAAGATATGCAAGAGGAGTTGAACCAGTTTGAAAGAAGCAATTATAAAGACTAAGACCAAAAGATCATCCAATTGTCGGCACCAAATGGGTATTCAGAAACAATATGGATGAAGATGGTGTGATCACAAGAAACAAAGAAAGTTGGTGGCCAAATGGATCCGTAGGAATAAGGGATCAACTATAATGAGACATTTGCTCCTGTCGCCAGATTGGAAGCCATCAGAATGTCCCTAGCTTGTGCGGTTCACGTGAATTCAAAGTCTTCCAAATGTCGTCAAGAGTGTATTTCTGAATGGAGAACTTCAAAAAGAGGTTTATGTAGAATAACATCCATGTTTTGTCAATTCGACATTTCATAATCATGTATATATACTAGATAAAGCACTTTATGGTTTAAAAGAAGCACCTAGGGCCAGATATGAAACACTTACTAATTTTCTTATTAAAAAAGAATCACTAGAGGTATGGTAGACACTACACTGTTCCTTAGGAAGCACATAGATAAAACTCTATAAGTACAAATTTATGTATACATACACTAAGTACTCACTACAATTATTACCATACTATTTTACAACATGGTGGGGACTACAAAAATTATTAACTTGAACCATCATTTCATTTACATGTTCTCCCCGTTAGCCTCAACTACACTCTTATTTCTTGAAAAAAATTATGAAACAAAAGGGTGAACTTAAATAACTTAATAAAGAATATCATGACTAAGATAACGAATAATAAGTTATCTTCAACCTTCAACAATACATAAATCAAAGGTTTAGAAAATGTTAGACAACATGAATTTTCAAAAAATAACTACAGCGGAATGAGCAATCCATCAGAAGAGTCAAATAAACCATAATGTATACGTACTATATTCTTTAACCTCTTGAGGTTCCTTCTTCTTGTTCTTGTTCTTACTAGATGATCAAAGCTTAGATTGATAGCCTTCATTTGTTTCTTCTATTCTACCTATCCAACTCTTTATCTTCTCTCTATTTTTGTCCTATCTCTTACTTTCTCTCAATTTACTTAGTAAAAATGAAAGAGAAGATGGAATTTTTGTTTATATAAAACAACTTTCCATTTACTTACAAGTTGATCACTCAACTTATGTCTTCTATAGTAAATCCCTTTCACTTTCCAATCTTCCAAAACCATCCCCTGTGTAAGACCCCAATTTTTATAAATAAAGATGAATTTTCTATAAATATCATTTTTGAATATTATGGAGTTAATTTGATATAATGCTATAGTTGTGGGTAATATTTATAAATTTTACAAAATAAGCAAGTTGTTATAAAATATTCATTTGGTCGGAGAATATTCTTTTTGTCGGAGAATATTCGTACGACGGCACAATCATTGGTGGACCCCACAACGGAATTATTGTCGGATTGAGAAAACGACAGAATTATCTTTCTATAAAAATAACGGCTGAGGTGTTACCGTTAAAACCGTTAAAACTGTTGAACTACTCGGTAGTAAAAGTACAGTAATACGCGTGGTTGCATAGTAGCACACGGTATTGATTATTGATGCTTACGTGAGAAGTCACTCAGCTATACTCAATTATTGCTACAGTAATTGCTGCATCATATCTCTTAAATTATTGTCATAGTATCATCTGTATAATATGTTATATTATTAAATCAATAATTGAGACGTTGTGGTAAGTTTGGTTATTTTATGGGGGGCCATATGTCATCATCTAAGAGTCTCTTCGTCAATAGTATTTACCTTGGTCAATAGTAATTACCTTCGTCAATAGTATTTACCATGGTCAATAGTAATTACCTTCGTCAATAGTATTTACCTTGGTCAATAGTAATTACCTTCGTCAATAGTATTTACCTTGGTCAATAGTAATTACCTTCGTCAATAGTATTTACCTTGGTCAATAGTAATTACTTTCGTCAATAGTAGTTGTCCTTTCAATATTACCAAGAGTCATTTGACCCTTCGTTAAGACCAAGAGTCATTTGACCCTTCGTTAAGACCAAGAGCCACCCTCAGTTTTTCTATAAATAGAGGCCTAGGGCTTCATTATTTTTCACGAATTCATTCAAGCTATAGAGAGAGAAAGTATAGAGAGAATAAGAGAGAGAGAATAAAAGTATTCTGCTACATCACTTTTCCAATATCCAGTTCTTTTAAGGTAGGGAATATTATTTCTTTTATATTCATGAAGAGAACTTCTGTTATTCCATTTGTTATTATTCTGTTAGAATAACCAGTATACGCGGTCTACCCTATACTTGGTGACATTCTTCTATTATTCTGTTGGAACATCCTGTCTGTGTGTTTTACACCGGACCTGGTTCCGTTTATTATTCTGTTGGAACATCATGTCTGTGTGTTTTACACCGGACCTGGTTTCGTTTTATTATTATTCTGTTGGAATATCCTGTATGTGTGTTTTACACCGGACCTGGTTCCATTATTTATTATTTTGTCGGAATATCCTGTCTGTGCGTTTACGCCGGACCTGGTTCCATTATTTATTATTCTATTGGAATAACCTGTCTGTGCGGTCTATCGCATGCATGGTGATTTCTTTTGTTATTCCATTCTTTATTGTACTCAGTTGGTTAAGTTTTGACTTCTATACTCCATGAAAGTTGTGGAATATCCTTGATAGTTGCGTTTCATCCAGTATCTTTTCAAGAAAATATTCTTCTAAGCATTCTTGAATTTTACTCCACAATGCAGTATCATGTTGACAATTTGGACGTTGTTAATTCCTGGATAAATTAATTCTTGAACTTGTTTTATTGAATTCTTATATCATTGTCATCATCCTCATGTTTATAAAATGTTGAAAGTCATCTGTGGCATGTAGTGCATAGATGGACTTGGTATGATTATGACCAGGGATTATTCGGTATAATCATGACCGTAATGTTACAAATGATGTGGTAAAAGTCCTCATTGGCCCGTAGTGCATTGATGGACAGTTGTTGGCATGATCATGACCATTAATGAATATACGAATATCCTTGGCCGTAGTGCAGGGGTGATTCGATGATGTGGATTATTTTATTAAGCTGAGTCCCAGCGATCACAGTGTTGAAAAACTTTTTAAATCATAAAAGATAGTAGAGTTTATTTTCTACTTGACTCTTTTAATGGATTGCTTGTTCCGCTACAGTTAAACTTGATGTCTATTATATTTTATCAGTTTAACATTGTTGAAGGCTAATGATAATTTATTCTGCATTATCTTAGTCATAATATTTCTTACTGGGCTAGTTGAGCTCACCCTTTCTTTCACTGTTCTCTTCAGGAAATGAGAACGTAGCTGGGGCAAGTCGGGGAACGGAGTGATGGTCCG
The DNA here is from genome assembly GCA_016801055.1 of Panax notoginseng. Classification (NCBI taxonomy): domain Eukaryota; kingdom Viridiplantae; phylum Streptophyta; class Magnoliopsida; order Apiales; family Araliaceae; genus Panax; species Panax notoginseng. The sequence goes on along the minus strand of CM029012.1, from coordinate 200,147,872 downwards.
AAGAATAGTATTAGTTAGTAGTCCTCACTATTCTATGTAATGGTGTGTTAATAAATGTAATGAGGACTCCTTTTGAGTATGAATACTTTCTAGAAGATAATATTTGTATTCAAACTCACAGTTTATGTTTTGTCGTATTGTACACGACAGTTGTATTATTAAGTTGTACTTGTATTATGTACTATGTATCTGACGACCCAAGATGGGTGATGTATACCTAATTTTGGGGGCGTCACAGTTGGTATCAGAGCTTAGGGATATGATCCCTGGCTAAGATGTGAGAATAGAACTAGGAGGGGAGAGACGGGGAATTCCTTCGCTAGTATGACATACCTAAGTTTATTTGCATGGTATTTAATTGGTCGGTCATAATATAAGGATAATATATGACATATCAATTAATTTTTATTTTGTGGCAGTATCTGAAAATGGCATCTGAGAACGTTGAGAATAGCAATGGAGCACAGACGACTGTTGATTCACCACATATCAATAATCAGGATAATGTGCATCAGGAAGGTGTCAATCCTCATGCAAACAACAACACTGACCAAATGATGAATGATCAAATGTTCAGAGGCTTTATGCAATTCATGCAACAACAGGTGAAAGCGGCTCCTGTCCACAACGTAGGTGGAAATACTGGAAACTCTCTGGCGGTCACCGCTAAACAGTTTAAGGAGCTGGGACCACCGGAGTTTAAGGGAGAACCCAAACCACTTGTAGCTGAAACATGGATAAAGCAGATCACCAAGATATTTGATGTCTTGGGTTGCTCCGAGGAGCAAAAGGTTCCCTTTGCCGCCTTTATGTTGCGAGGAGAGGCAGATTACTGGTGGGAATCGATAAAGCGTACTCAACCTGCCGCACTGAAGATGTCCTGGGAGAAGTTCCAAGAGTTGTTTAACGACAAATACTTTCCCGAGAGTATTCGTCACATGAAGGAGGTGGAGTTCATCAAATTGGAGCAGAATAATATGACCGTGTCGCAGTACGAGGCAAAATTTGCGGAGTTATCCCGGTTTGCGTCCCACCTGGTGGATAATGAAGAAAGAATGACGCGGATGTTTTTAAGAGGTTTGAAGCCGGAGATACGTCAACATCTTGTTTCTCATAAACTGTGTTTGTATTCAGATGTTGTAAATAGGGCTCAGTTGGTGGAGCGCGATAACGAGACAACGCAACCAAAAGAGAGCAGCCGGCAAAATGATAATACCAGTGAGAGCAGTCATCGAAGCGGTGACAACAAGCGTGGAGGGAATCAACAGGCCAGAAATGGTAACCACTTCGGTGGTAATCAGGGCCAAAACAATAAGAATGGACATTTCAAGAAGAGGAGATTCAACAATGATGGAAAGACGTCAGCACCAACACCTGTCGTTAAGGAAGGAGAACGACCACCTATCATATGTTTCAAATGCGGAGGGGAGGGGCACATCAGTCCAAACTGCGCGATGCCGTCCAAAGCATGTTATAATTGTGGAAGAGAAGGTCATTTAGCCCGATTTTGTCGTTTACCGAAGACAAATTCAGCTAGGATGGAGGCACCAAAAGCCGTCCCAGAAAAGTCAAAACCGGTTGTGCAAGGGAGAGCGTTTGTTGTGAACTCCCAGAGAGCAAGGAACCCGAATGAGGTCATCACGGGTAAGCTTATTATAAACTCTAAAGAAGTTTATACTTTATTTGATACCGGTTCAACCCATTCTTTTATTTCTCCTACTTGCGCTCATCGATTAAATTTGATTCCGGAGAAATTAGACTTTGACTTATCTGTGGAAACTCCGTTGGGAGAAACCTTCATTACCTCCACTGTTTATAAGTCTTGTTTGGTTCAAGTTGGTACCCACACATTACCTATCGATCTGATTTCATTAAAAATACTTGCATTTGACGTGATTCTAGGGATTGATTGGCTAATTACTCATTATGCAAAAATTGATTGTTTTCGTAAGGTTGTTAGTTTTCATATTCCTAATCGACCTATTATGCGAATTCAAGCAACCAAACCATTAAAATCAATCGCTGTCATCTCAAGCCATAAAACTATTCGTTTATTGAAAAACGGATGTCAAGCTTTCTTAGCTCATGTCACAGATCTAAACAAAAATACGTCAGTTTTGAATGATATTTCTATTGTTAATAAATTCCCTGATGTATTCCCTGAAGAACTTCCTGGCCTACCCCCAGAGCGTGAAATTGAATTTTGTATCGATCTTGAACCCGGTACAAAACCCATTTCCAAAGCCCCATATCGAATGGCTTCTATTGAACTTCAGGAGTTAAAGATCCAACTGCAGGAATTGTTAGACATTGGCTTTATTCGTCCTAGTACTTCTCCTTGGGGAGCTCCTGTTCTATTCGTGAAGAAGAAAGATGGAAGTATGCGACTTTGTATTGATTATCGGGAGTTGAATCATGTCACCATCAAAAACAGGTACCCATTGCCACGTATTGATGACCTGTTTGACCAGTTGCAAGGAGCACAATTCTTTTCAAAGATCGATCTTCGTTCTGGATATCATCAGCTGAAGGTTAGAACTGAGGATATTCCAAAGACGGCTTTTAGAACTCGGTACGGGCATTATGAATTCCTAGTCATGTCCTTTGGATTGACTAATGCTCCTGCTGCCTTCATGGATATGATGAACCGGGTATTCAAGGAATATTTGGATCACTTTGTGGTCGTCTTTATTGATGACATCCTTATTTATTCCAAAAGCCGTGAAGATCATGAGCAACACTTGAGGCTGGTACTCCAAAAGCTTCGTGAATACAAACTTTATGCCAAGTTAAAGAAATGCGAGTTCTGGCTGGAGGAGGTAGCATTCCTTGGGCACGTAGTATCAAGTCGTGGAATATCGGTTGACCCGGCAAAGATTGAAGCTATTCAAAGCTGGGAGCAACCTAAATTAGTGACCGAGGTACGTAGCTTTCTTAGTTTAGCTGGTTATTATCGGAGATTCGTGGAAGGATTTTCTCGAATCGCTACTCCATTAACTCAGCTGACTCGGAAAGATACAAAGTTTGGTTGGAGCGAAGAATGTGAGCAGAGTTTTCAAGAACTCAAGAGGAGACTCATTTCAGCACCTGTTCTAACAATACCATCTGGCTCGGAGGGATTTGTCATCTACAGTGATGCTTCGAGCAAAGGGTTGGGATGCGTTCTCATGCAACATGGAAAAGTCATAGCCTATGCGTCAAGACAACTCAAGGAATATGAGAGGAATTATCCTACTCATGATCTAGAGTTGGCAGCTGTTGTCTTTGCACTTAAAATTTGGAGGCATTACTTGTATGGAGAGAAAGTGGAGATCTTTACGGATCATAAAAACCTCACAAGATCGACAAAAGAGTTATGCTGATCTTCATCGAAAGGATGTGGAATTTGATGTAGGAGATCATGTGTTCTTACGTGTTGCTCCATGGAAAGGAGTTAAGAGATTTGGAAATAGAGGAAAGCTAAATCCTCGATTCATCGGTCCATTTTTAATCCTCGATCGAGTAGGAACTGTGGCTTATAGACTCGCTTTACCGCCAAGTATGTCTCGTGTTCATAATGTTTTCCACATATCCATGTTACGCAAATATGTGGAAGACCCGAACCACATTATTGAGTTAGAACCGGACGAAATAGCGGAGGATTTGACATATGAAGAAGTTCCTGTTCAAATCTTGGATAAGAAGGAACATATTCTACGCTCCAAGGTTATACCTCAAGTCAAAGTTTTGTGGAGAAACCACGATGTTGAGGAAATGACTTGGGAGTTAGAATCAGAAATGAAATCAAGGTATCCTTACCTCTTCGACATACCAGGTACGTACCCTAATTTCGAGGGCGAAATTTCATAAGAAGGGGAGGTTGTAAGACCCCAATTTTTATAAATAAAGATGAATTTTCTATAAATATCATTTTTGAATATTATGGAGTTAATTTGATATAATGTTATAGTTGTGGGTAATATTTATAAATTTTGTAAAGTAAGCAAGTTGTTATAAAATATTCGTTTGGTCGGAGAATATTCTTTTTGTCGGAGAATATTCGTACGACGGCACAATCATTGGTGGACCCCACAACGGAATTATTGTCGGATTGAGAAAACGACAGAATTATCTTTCTATAAAAATAACGGCTGAGGTGTTACCGTTAAAACCGTTAAAACTGTTGAACTACTCGGTAGTAAAAGTACAGTAATACGCGTGGTTGCATAGTAGCACACGGTATTGATTATTGATGCTTACGTGAGAAGTCACTCAGCTATACTCAATTATTGCTACAGTAATTGCTGCATCATATCTCTTAAATTATTGTCATAGTATCATCTGTATAATATGTTATATTATTAAATCAATAATTGAGACGTTGTGGTAAGTTTGGTTATTTTATGGGGGGCCATATGTCATCATCTAAGAGTCTTTTCGTCAATAGTATTTACCTTGGTCAATAGTAATTACCTTCGTCAATAGTATTTACCTTGGTCAATAGTAATTACCTTCGTCAATAGTATTTACCTTGGTCAATAGTAATTACCTTCGTCAATAGTATTTACCTTGGTCAATAGTAATTACCTTCGTCAATAGTATTTACCTTGGTCAATAGTAATTACTTTCGTCAATAGTAGTTGTCCCTTCAATATTACCAAGAGTCATTTGACCCTTCGTTAAGACCAAGAGTCATTTGACCCTTCGTTAAGACCAAGAGCCACCCTCAGTTTTTCTATAAATAGAGGCCTAGGGCTTCATTATTTTTCACGAATTCATTCAAGCTATAGAGAGAGAAAGTATAGAGAGAATAAGAGAGAGAGAATAAAAGTATTCTGCTACATCACTTTTCCAATATCCAGTTCTTTTAAGGTAGGGAATATTATTTCTTTTATATTCATGAAGAGAACTTCTGTTATTCCATTTGTTATTATTCTGTTGGAATAACCAGTATACGCGGTCTACCCTATACTTGGTGACATTCTTCTATTATTCTGTTGGAACATCATGTCTGTGTGTTTTACACCGGACCTGGTTCCCTTATTTATTATTTTGTCGGAATATCCTGTCTGTGCGTTTACGCCGGACCTGGTTCCATTATTTATTATTCTATTGGAATAACCTGTCTGTGCGGTCTATCGCATGCATGGTGATTTCTTTTGTTATTCCATTCTTTATTGTACTCAGTTGGTTAAGTTTTGACTTCTATACTCCATGAAAGTTGTGGAATATCCTTGATAGTTGCGTTTCATCCAGTATCTTTTCAAGAAAATATTCTTCTAAGCATTCTTGAATTTTACTCCACAATGCAGTATCATGTTGACAATTTGGACGTTGTTAATTCCTGGATAAATTAATTCTTGAACTTGTTTTATTGAATTCTTATATCATTGTCATCATCCTCATGTTTATAAAATGTTGAAAGTCATCTGTGGCATGTAGTGCATAGATGGACTTGGTATGATTATGACCAGGGATTATTCGGTATAATCATGACCGTAATGTTACAAATGATGTGGTAAAAGTCCTCATTGGCCCGTAGTGCATTGATGGACAGTTGTTGGCATGATCATGACCATTAATGAATATACGAATATCCTTGGCCGTAGTGCAGGGGTGATTCGATGATGTGGATTATTTTATTAAGCTGAGTCCCAGCGATCACAGTGTTGAAAAACTTTTTAAATCATAAAAGATAGTAGAGTTTATTTTCTACTTGACTCTTTTAATGGATTGCTTGTTCCGCTACAGTTAAACTTGATGCCTATTATATTTTATCAGTTTAACATTGTTGAAGGCTAATGATAATTTATTCTGCATTATCTTAGTCATAATATTTCTTACTGGGCTAGTTGAGCTCACCCTTTCTTTCACTGTTCTCTTCAGAAAATGAGAACGTAGCTGGGGCAAGTCCGGGAACGGAGTGATGGTCCGAAGAATAGTATTAGTTAGTAGTCCTCACTATTCTATGTAATGGTGTGTTAATAAATGTAATGAGGACTCCTTTTGAGTATGAATACTCTCTAGAAGATAATATTTGTATTCAAACTCACAGTTTATGTTTTGTCGTATTGTACACGACAGTTGTATTATTAAGTTGTATTTGTATTCTGTACTATGTATCTGACGACCCAAGATGGGTGATGTATACCTAATTTTGGGGGCGTCACACCCTGGGTCAACCTAACCTCACATCAAGCTAACCTAACCAAGATTAACATGGTTAGTTGGTTGGGAATTTAATGCCAAAATACGAGAATTGGGGCAATTTAGTCATTAGACCATCAAAAATTCATTATCTCCAAGTTTTTCATTCTCTGGTTTCAAGTCCAAGCCATGATTCCACACTCTAGCTCCAAGTATATAGGTTTTGACCCTAAGCTTAACCCTAACTGAATCTTTTTAAACCATAGCAAAACCTTCCAAACCCTAACCAAGCCTTCCAAACTCTAGGCTTGGTTAGGCTAACTAAGTTTGTTACTCATTTTCTTTTAGTTAGGTCTTTTAATTTGTTTGGTTACGTTTCGTAACTCGTTCGATTAGCCAAAAAATAGATTTTTACGTTTCGTATTTTTAATTACACTTTCCGTCCCTATTTCCTGAATAAACACTATGTCGTAATTCAAAAAGTCGAAAAAAATGAAAATGCGTTTTTGGCGTGAATAATATTTTTACGTCTTTTCTCGACAAATTTTTATTTCTTATACGAAACCATAATTCGTATATTCTAACACGTAAACACTAGATAGGTCTTAATACGTCCTTTAAACACGCAACACAAAATAATATCCCTAAAAATTCATTTATTAGATATTTACATTGAAAACCTAATTACAAGACTATCCGATTTGTCGGGTCATCACACTTTTGAAGTTCAGGTGGGATAATCTTCGATACCATAACTAACTTACATATTTTGAAACTTTAGCGAAGAAGCAAATTGTTTTTGACGAACTAAGCTCTACGACATTAACCACATGCACATTGCCTTCTTTAGTTCCTGTCAACTTCAATGAGTTTGATTTCAGGTCTCGAAATTGAGTTAAGGAAGATGACTTGATGTCCTTTGTCACACAGTTGACTTTGGAATGTAATAGGGAATTGTAAAGTATATTATTCTGGAATAAAGATTATATTGTAAAATTTTGAATAATTTTTAGTAAGTATATTGTTGGTGAATGTTATGGAAGATGATGATAAGTCAGCACCAAGTCCGCTGTAGCAAGTGCACGGATTTGGGGGTGTGACATCTGCATTTAGTAAAATTTGCTCACAATAATAGTTATCATATTAGTATAAAAATGCCACCCACCCTATGAAGCATTATATGAGAGGAAGTATAAAACATCTACGTGTTAAGATGAAGTCGAAGAGCGACAAATACTTAGATCATAAATAGTTCAGCAAACGACCGAAGTGGTTCAAATAATACAAGAAAGATTGCGAGTTACCCAAGATCGATAGAAGAAGTATGCATATTAACGAGATATTTGAAGTCGAAAGTTATGTATTTTTGAAGATATTCTCTTGAAATGAGATAATTTTTGAGAAAAAAAGAAAGTTGCGTCCAAAGTTTACAAGACAATTTAAATTTTTAAAAAGTAAGGGATATAGGTTACTATATAGCCCGACCTCTAGAGTTAAAACATATTAATAATCTTTTTTCAGTGTTGCATCATTACAAATAAACTGGATTATAAACACTTCATCAAAATTAACAGTGTACTAAACACCTTTTATTTTGTTTTTATTTATTTGGTGAGGAGTATGACGGTTGAAAAAGAGCATAAGGGTCGCTGGGTCGGCTTTTGAGCATACTAAACCCCCAAAATCCCAACCAAAGAAAGAAACCCCAACCGTTAAACCCCTAAATTTGAATCATTCGTCTCTCCCTCTCTCTATTACGCCTCGTTTTGGCAACTGACGCCATGGCCGGAGAAAAAGATGCCCTACGATCTCCACTCCGTAGCTTCGAGCTCCGTCTCCTCCGGTGCTCTCTATCTCCCGCTGACGATGTCCATTTTCCTCAGTCTGAACCCTACGATAACAACTCCAGTACTCACCTCCACACCCTAATTGACGAATTGCTTCAATTTATCGAGTCCGGAGACTACGTCCGAGCCCTTTCATCTGATGCTGCTCGAACCCTTTTCAATTTTGACACTAGCAAGGCTTGTTTTCGCGATTCGACCGACTGTGCCAATCAGTTATACTCTGAGCTGGTTATGGAGTGCGTAGAATCGTTCTTAAGAGGCTGTGATTTGGATGAGGATGACCAGAAGAGCTACAAGGCTTTTATTGTGATGGCAATTGCCGTGGCAGCTTTTCTTGCTTTTACCCAGTGCAACATAACTGGGTTAGTTAAAACTCTTACTAGAATTAACTCAATTTAATTTACGTGTTTTTCTTACTTAAATATTATTCCCTCCACAGTCCAATTGTTTGTTTTTTTCATAGTCAGTTTTCAAAATCCTAAAATTCAAAGTTAATCTGAATTTATTTAATTATGATTAATGCAATAGTTAATATTGTAGATTACTTAAGAAGTACTACATCCATTATAAGATTATTGACTTTTGAAAGTTAATTTGAAAAGTTTTCAAAGTCAAAATTGGGGATGATTTATTAAAAATTATAGAAGAAAGAACAGTACAACAAGTAGTACTTTTTACATAGTTTACAATAGTCATTATTGAGTAAACTTAATAGAATATGTCAATTTAATTTTGAAATGTCTTAAGTTGACTTCAAATGATCTTTTATTTTGGAATGGAGAGAGTATTACCAAGTAAATTTGTTACTTCAAAAATTAATATATGTTCATTTCACAATTTAATTTTAGGATTTCTTAAATTAATCAAATGGGACTCTTTTTGTGGGATGGAGGGAGTATCTAGTTTTGATGTAAATTTGTATGTATATTATTTGCAGGCCATTAGAGAGGTTGCCTCTAGTACCTCTGATGGCAATGGGTTTAAAAAAGGAGGGAGGAGATGGTGATTGGGCGGAGTGGGAAGTGTGGGCACGAAACGAGCTGATGTTGAGTGGGTCTGAGTTGCGTGGAAAATTCTTAAATCTGCAGGTACGCAATTCTCTATCTACTAGTATACTTGGTTATCTTTATTATACTCTTCGTTGTTGTTACTTAAGTACTATTTGTGAGTCTTCTTACCATTGAGTGCCTAATGTAGTAGTACAGTTCATTAGCCTCACCATTATTAAGTGCTTAATTTAGCAGTACAGTTCATTAGCCGAGAGTCTTGCTATGGTTTCTTGTTGTCATTGCTGTTTTGCCTTAATCACGTTGTTTTTATAAAAATATTATTACTATCTTGGCTCTGGCAGGTAAAATCAGCATACTTTAACACAACTAGAGAGTTGTGATATGAGATCTGAACAGAATTAGAAGAATTTAGGAGAGAATAGAGGTAGATAGATAGAAACAGACATAAAATGACATATACAATGCGGATCTTGGTCAAATACATTCATGTGATGGAGTCAATAAGGTTGAACCGATGCATGTGGCATCCTGTAGGTTTATAGTGATGGCTATGCTGCCAAAGTAAAAAGTTGTCACTTATTCAACTTATTGTATCATTAGAGAACTTTTGAAAGATTGTCCTTCAATATTGAATAGGAGAAATTTAGTAGGGTAAAATTTTCCGACCAGTCATAATGTGTACCCCATTTTTGGTGTTGTTCCACCCGAGTTGATTATTACTGGTCTAAGTGTACATTTTAATTTTGTTATTTCCTTGCTTACTATATGTTTTCTTTATGCAATATATTTATTTTTTCCTGTTTTGATTCATAGTATATAGTTTTTGCAAAACTATTGTTGATGAGGATAAAAGACCTGCTGTTAGGGGAAAGTTTGTTTCCTTTGGATGGATTGCACAGTATCTCATGGTGGTTGGTTAGGCTCTTGGTCATTCAACAAAAAATCTTGGATGAGCATTCTTCTTATTTGTTTAATCTATTGCAAGTTTTTATGCGTGAAAGTTTACATCATTTTGGTACCGTGGAAAAAGTCAGAAGCTACTGGGGCTCTGAGTTCCCAGAGGAAGAAGCTCAAACTATTGTGTCGATGCTTCATTTGGAAATGGGTATAGTGGAACACATCTATGGGCGGGTAGATTCTTCCAGGTGAGTTTTCATTAAGAATTTCTTATTTAAAGGGAGTTCTGGTGGTTAAATTAGTGCAATACAAAAAATTATACCTTTTCGATGCATAACATAAAATTTATGTGATTCACTCAATGGTTGGGCTATTCCACAGTCGGCGGGTGAATCAGTTTCTCTATCTCAGAATTTCGTATATAATACAATGCATGATCCCCTCCTTATATAGTAAAATATAAAAATTTTACATCCAAAAGTACAAAACTGCCCTTCTAAATTTGGGCGTAGTGTTGCCCCTGAACCTCGCCTAATTATTCCTTTTCGGAGCTACCAACCTTCCGCTCTAGGAACATGCCCAATCACCTTTTGGGTAGCTTTACAATCATTTTTGAATCAAAGTTGGATTAGACTTCACCAATAACACATCTTCAATTTGGCATTGGCATCTTTTATTGACATAGGCTTATGTGTGGATATTTTTCTTATTCTTGAATTATTTCATGCATAAATTGGATTTGTGATTGATTTGTTAATCATATGTATGTTTGTGTTTGTGTGTGCGCTATTTCAATTTGTGATTGAATTGCAATGTAATGGCTTTCTTTGGTATATATGTTATCTTATGCATTGTCTATTTCGATACGTCACAAAAAACAATGGTTCTTTATGTTATTTTCCTTGTTATAATTTTTGTTTTGTATAGATATTATGAATAGAGGTAAATGAACTAAAATTTATAAACTATGGAGAAGATGTACGATGAATAATCTTTGTCACATTAATTGTGCACAAGATGAGAAAGAATAACAAGAATTTCAATCCCCATACTTATAGCCAAAATTACCTTCAAAAAAAAAGAAAAAGGAAAAGAAAGAAGAACAAGAACTTGAACTCTTTGGATAAAAGAAGATTTTATTGATAAAGAGAGAAGAAATTAAAATCAATGTGGAGGACAGTAAGTCCTCCTAAAACAAAACCAAATGAAATAAAAGAAAATAAGAAAAAAAACAGCAAGGTATTGGTAAGAAGAACAAGAATAAAGTAGTTAAAATAACAATTAAAATAACCTTTGCTGGCATCATTATCACTCAAAGAAGTAGAAGTGATTCTTTAAACATCTTAAATGTGCTACCTCCTACTCACATATAGCGATGCAATCACGCAAATTGTCATACAATAAGTACTGTGCAACGAGTGAACAAACTGCAACTTTGCTTGCACATAAAGAGGTAAACAAACAGATAAATGCAAATGTTTGAACAACTTGTGTATCTTAAATAGAGTGCAATTCCATTCACATATATTATGGGACAAATAAAACCTATTGCAACCTACACTAAATGAAAGAGGCCTAGATTGCAGAATCTGGAACCCTAGGACTCAATCCAACGTTCTAATTCCACCTGTTTTCATGATGAATATACCTTAAATATAGCATAAACTGTGAAATATTTCTTTTAAAAATCTCTAGTCATTATTACGGCAGTGGTAAAGCTAAATTTTACGAAGGTTTTTGTCAAAGCTGCTGCTTTTGCTGGTTGTTCAACTGTAAGCTCGCTCTGACTTTGATGTTCTCTTGTTTTCTTAACTCTTATAGCATACAGTTTTCTTCCTATCATATTACAAAACAAGGGTACTTATGAAAATAACTTATATTACATAATGAAGGATTATCACAGCCTTTCTATAATCCTGATCTCTGTGCTGTATCATAGCATCTCATCAAATTTTTAAACACTGTGAAATCTACTTTTCTCCCCCTTCGTCTTTAAATTGGTTTCGTCAATGAGTAGAATAGCCTCAATGCTAGACCTATTGTAATATGATTGGTCAAATAAAATTGTATGCTATATGAAATCTACTTTTCCCTCTCCGCCTTTATATTGATTTCCTCAATGAGTAGAATAGCCTCAATGTTAAACCTACTGTAAAACTCTCGATATTCTTGTGCTAGTGCAACTCGTAAGCCGATCAATCATCTCTGTATAGTTCATCTATGATTAGTTACTTTATTGTACAAACGTATATCCCAAATAAATTTGGGTATCTCTAAATTTTCTTTTAATATTTAATAGTTGCTAACTCTTGTCTTTAGATAAATGGTGTGACATCTATTTACTCCCGTGATACTTTACTTCATATCAGGGAAAGTGTAAAGTCGCTAAGTATTACACCATGAGCAACAGATTCAATCATTCTCCTAATCATTCCCAACTTCAGTTCTCATATTTAGGCTTATTTTTCATATTCTTGTTCATGCGTTGAGGATAATAAATATGTGCACATATAGCTTCTCGTAGTTTACTAGCAGTACGGGTTACATTTTTCTGTTCTACTTTTGGTTTTTTCTTTTTTGTTAATATTTCTTTGTAGAAGTTTCCATAATTTCTATTGTGTTTGCTTATGTATCTTTCTGTGTTAGCTTGCATTTTAAATCAGCAGAAGAGGCATCTGGTCTTCAGCTTTCTGTTAGTGGGGCTTTGGGCTTTCGCACTGTGCATCAGGTATCTACTTTAAATGTATTACTTGGAAACTTGTTGCAATGCTGTTTCTTCTTAGCGTGGAAATTATTAATGGATGTTATTGTATTTATATATATTTTGATAAGAGACATGACATGTGGACATAGGTTGAACCTAAGGCTCAGCTGGTGCTTGTTGCAAATACAAGTTCCACATATGGTGATAATATGTGTCCTTCAGAAAGCCTTGAGCTCCAGACAAATATCTCCTCCACGAGTGAAAACAATTTGCTTCACCATCGCCGTGAAACGTGTGAAGCTTCTGATATATTATTGACCCCCAGATTTGTAGATGTTAATTATGAATCTGAAAATGGCACACAAAGAAATCAAAATGGTGGTGTTGCTGGTTTAAAGGCTGTCCAACAGGCAGTTATATTGGCACAATGCCTGTCTATTGAGAAGAGCACTCGGCATAACGAAATGCAGAGTAAGCTGCTTGACTTTTTGGGAAACCTGTTTTTGTGATTAGTTTTGTCGGTGTATTGCTTACTTAATCCTTACCAAAAGAGAGAAGAAAAAGAAGAAGAGAGAAGAAAAAGAAGAAGAGAGAAGAAAAAGAAGAAGAGAGAATTAGGATTTAGGATCAAGGTGGCAATTTAGTGGTATCCTATCACTCTCCCTCTTAATGCATGTAATAATGGTATCAAAAAAGAGAAGAAAAAGATGCAAGAAATTGTTTGTGTTTTAAATAAGAAGAGAAGAAGCCACTATTATGCCTTTGCTTGAAAGGTGTTAATTAATACTCTTTCCGTCCTAACTTTAAGTGACCCTCTTTCTATGTTTTGTTGTTCCTAAACAAATTTTGTTCCGCTTAATAATGCCTTAGTAGTTTAATTTGACTATTACCCTTATGTTTGAAATTTAACCTACACGTTTCTTTAATGGATGACAATATATTAGTAAGAAATTTAGCTTTTAATTTCCTTTGCAGAAGTTTTAATTGACTAACATTTCATTTCAAGCCAAATCAGTAGACCTTACTTGCGCAGGCCGGATACTGTGTATATGCCTTTACCTAAGAACATAGGGATTCCAATTTTTTTCTTCTCTAAAATATATATTGCTATACTTTTGGTGCGACATTTTAAGGGTGAATGTGAACTACCACCACATCATAGATTACCATCGACATCTGAGAAACACAATAAATTGTCTTGCATAAATTCATAGGAAGTACTAGGTTCTCTTGAAACAAAAATGTCTATATGAGAAGGGGGCTGTAAATAAAGTTACTAAAGAAGAAATTTTAGGTATTAATAAAATAGCGATCAAAAGTACCCTAACCCAAGAGCCGCCTCCTAGGCAAATCAATTACAGCTTTGGGCTATAATAAATGTAATAAATCGGGTCAAATTTTGAATCCGAATCAAATCATTGCATATAAAGGCCTAATTCCATGGATCGATAATATCTTCTTGGGCCATCTTAGCCCATTATAGGTTCATCCAAAAAGTCTATTAATAGTAGCTTGAGTCCTTATATACATATCAAAATATTCAACATGTTTTGATGTGAGAATAGACTATTACAAACTCCCTTTTGTAAAATACCCGACGTCCCCGTCAGGCTGAAGACATAGTCACACATAGCCTAAAATCTTTGTCTATTGTGGGATAATACCAACACTCTTCGTGTCCACACCTTCCGGCAACTCGATCGGATGACCCAACCCAAACTTTCGAGCGGCTCTGATATCATATATAACAACTCGAGTTTGTATCAAATCATTACATATCAAGGTCTAATACTATACTCCTTCGATTCCATAATAATATACTTTTTAGGAGAAAAGATTGTTTCAATTTATTTGTCGTATACAGCCTTCTAGGAGAAGAAATTATTTATTTTCGTATATCACCCCTAACTTCTTTCGTTGTCCCAATAAATTTTCTCCCTCATATTAATACTTTTCATTTTCCCATAAGGTAGTGATGAAATTTTACACAAATTTTAATTATTAAATGATAGTATTAAATGACTTTCTTGATCCACGTGCATGAAGCTAAAACGACTATTATTATGTAATTGAGGGAGTATTTTCTTAGGTCATCTTACCCACGAGTCCACGACAGTCTCACTCAAAACGTCATGACTAAATGTAGGATTGATAGTAGTTTGAGTCTTTATATGCATGTCAAAATATCCCATATGTTTCGATGTGGGATTAGGGTGTTAGAATAAATGATTAAAAGAAAGAAGGGGACTAGAGAAGATAATTTTTATTAACAAAATTGTTGATAAACATCATTAACCATTGAATGTGTTTTATGATATTTATAGCTAGAGTGAATGTCTTATTTATTGCTGTTATGCCTATCTACTCATAGCTATGGTTTTGTTTCAGGGTGGGAAATGGCCCCTTACATTGAGGCAATTGATTCTCAGCCGTCTTCGTATTTTATAGTAAGTTGATCGAGTCATTGTGTAGACTTCTTTGGTGCTGTTACAACTAAAATATGGTTGATGAAATCAATTATGCATTTGTTAATCTTTCAAATATTTCAAAGGTTGCCACATCATAAAATATGGATTCTTCATGTTGAAAGATAGGTAGAAGCTATCTTCACGCATAGACTTCTATTTTACGAAATGTCTTTTAAAGATTAGTGTTTGAAAATGGGAAATTGCCAGATATGCCTACAAGTACGGTTATTCAGACCTGTGAACTTCTGGGAATTTGGTTCTTGGTGCGAGTCCTTGCTTAAATTTCTGTGGAAGGTCTTTAAGTATCAAAATAATTATGTTTATCATCATGACTTCCCCAATCCCCCCTCTTAAAGTGATGCTCATAACCAAGGGAGGATGGCCTGGGGAAGAAAGAGAGGAATAGAGATAATGAAAATGCTGTTATTCAAGCCAAATTTTTGTTTAGGCCATTCTCAAATTATTTAACAATTTGGTCTCCAGTCCTTGGATGGAGGACTTTTTCTATCTGTTATGGTTAATCCACTTATTTTAGATTTTTTTCTTTTGTGACATGTTAATAACTTTTTGTTTTTATTTTAGATCAGGTGTTTTTGTGACATATTACGTATCCGATGGGAGTCAAGTCGTAGTCACACAAAGGAGCGTGCTTTATTGATGATGGATAAAACGGTAGGATATGCATCTTTGCTACAACATTATCTTGATTTATTTAATATTGTGTCATTTTCTTTTCATACATATTGGAAGATAGTTGGTGAATTTTGCTGTTATTCGTTTATTAATATATATATATATATGTATATATATATATATATAAATTGTTTCATATTTTCTTGACTTAGTTTTAATATTTTGGGGTGACGATTGATCATAGCTGTTACAAATTTCTAGGTTCTGTGTTAAAATTTCGAATTTGTCTAGTTTATCTTCTAAATATCATGATAAGCTATGTACCTAATATCATGATAAGCTATGTACCTAAAATCTTGACCGGATATTTCAAAATGAGTTGGTATGACGCGTCGCTTATTGTTTTATATTGTTCATAATATAGTATAAAGTATAAGTTGATAGACCTATCCATGTAATGGTTCATGAAATCAAGATTCTCGGACGGAAAAAAGCGGCACTTGACATTAAACAACACCAAGAACAAAGTCATACCATGTCCTTGGGAGAAACTTGTGATGATTGCCATGAATGTTACCCTTGAGGACGTGTACAAGGTCTTTGCCTGTTCCAATCAACATGTGCACCTCTTTGTAGAAGGGCTTGAAAAGGCAGCGAAGACTCTGACGTAATGCCAAGGGCCTTAGTACAGTTATTAGAAAGTGTAGGATTTGCTAAAAATAATTCAGATGGTTCTAGAACTAGTATGTGCTGTGGAGTTTGTTATTAGAGGTGCAAGTTCACCTTGTGCAAGTTAGTAATTGAAGTTAGCTTGATGTACTAGAGTAGTAACATATATAGAACAAAGGTAGAGAAACATATAATTTGAGATAAATTGCAAGAATAGACTTGAGCACTTATCTTTTTTTCCAAGCTTATTCTAATTTTTTTGGTGATAAAAGAAGAATTTTATTGATTAGAGGAGAAAATTATAATGCATGACGAAGACAAGAAGTCCTCCCAAAAGAAATTAAAGAAAACAAAATGAGAATAACTTGATATTAATGAAGTACTGCACGCCAATCTCTTTGAAGATTGGATAAAGAAATTCCTCCAAAAGTTTCCATTGCATGAGCCCAAAGAGAAGCAAAGAAAGATATTTTATCCCAAAGCAACTCAATATTTGTAGTCTGATCGCAAAAAATTCTAGCATTCCTCTCGATCCAAAATTTCCATAAAATAGCAAAACAAGCACATCTCCAAAGAATCCTTCTATCATTCGTAAGACCAAACCCCATGAATTTGCATAGTAAAAGATCTTCCACAAGATGGATATATCTAACTTTGACCCATCACACTAAACAAAAAGCACGACAACCGCCAAGCCATCGAATAGTGAAGAAAAATAAATGAGAATGAGACTCACTATCCTTCAAACACATTACACACATATGGGGATAAATATTTGTAAGACCTACTATGCCTTTGATGCATATCATTAGTGTTAAGCTGGCCAAGAGTTAAAAGACCACAAAAAAGTCTTAATTTTTGAGGGAGACTTTGCTTTCCAAATATAAGAGGCAAGAGGAAAGTGATACCTCCAAATCTTACTGTGGTATACCTGTTATGATGTTTTTCTATATCCCCAATTAATTTCAGTTGGAAGTGAACTTACTGATTTTGGATTGGAAATAGGCATGCCAGTAGTTTTGGCTTAACACAATACCTAATATGTCTAAGGTAGTGTTTGATTGCCTCTTCTTAGCCTTGCTTCTTATTTGCATAGAGGCTAAGTTGGTTGATAAAATTTTTGACCTCTTTTTGCCACTTAAAAAAAATGACATTGAGCCAACTTTTTTTAGAAAAAGGGGCTAGTCATTACTATTTTACCCTCATTATCTTAATTTCAACTTTTTAATTCTTAACTTCAATTCTCTCATTACACTACCCACCATCACCGCCGCCGTCGCAACTATCAACACTGTCGCCGCCAACACAACCACTGTCGTTGCTATCACCACCACCACGGCCGCCGCTACTATCTCCACCACCAGTACCACCATCCGCCACCACTCATTGTAATATTCCGAATCTTTATAAGGCTTGTAAATGTAGTCTTATATGATTAATAAATGTTAGCTTTATAGCCTAAGTCACATGTTTTAGAATTGAATATGTATTATTATATAAGTGTTGTATATATATGCTTGTATAACCTAGAAATCATTATTCACTTGTACAATAACTATAAAATGTATTATACCTAAGTATTTATACATGGTAAATAACTATTCATTGGTAAAGTAAAAATTAGAAAAGGCAATTGTTCAAACTTAGCAAATGAAGTGGAGAAAGTCAAATTGACTAGGAAAACCCAAGGGGGCCGGGTATATGGTCCCTGTAGGCCACTTGCTCCACTTGGTTGATATAGAAAACATGTATGTATCTCATTTCTTGTTTCTAATGTGTTGTCAAGAAATGGGAGGTGAGATGTGGCCATGGTGTAAACCATTGGTTGCTAAGTGAGGTTTTTAATCACCAAGACACCAACTAACCAATAAGATGATGATTACTTACAACTAAGTAAGTTTCATTGTCATGCAAGTAAGATTAACAATAACTAAGCAAGATTAATTATGCAAAGCTAGTCGATTGTTATAGGATATTTGTTGGACTTTTTACAAGATATGAGATGACTCTTGACCAAGCCTTGGGGCCTAAGGCTTGGCATGGTCGTCCAAGGGGTGATGGAGAGCCTTGTTGGCCACTTGGTGACTTACACCTTGTTGGCTAAGTCTTGGCTATAAGATATTTTGCAAGAGTTGCTCAAGTCTATAAATAGAAGCCTATGTGCGCCATATTTTTGTTACAAACTCATAAGAGAGCTAAATATAAAGCAAGAGAAGCTAAAGAGTGAGGTCAACAGTTAAAAGAGTTGGAGAAAGGAAAGCTAAGTAGAGTTAGATCAAAGTTTGAAAAGCAAACACTTCGAAAGGTTTATCTAAAATCAATTATATATACTTATGTTTATCATTCAATTAATCAATTGTTTTTGTAGAACTTATGAAATTAGGGTATGCTATGATTTATATTATGTTAGTGTTAGGATGTCATAAGTCATGAAACCTAAGTCGAACCAAAAAGGTTACAAGTTGAAGAAACCGAAAGCATGAAATGAGAAACCCTAATTTGACATGTTTTTGTAAAATATCATATGTTTGGAATTTGGACATGAAATAAAAAAGCAAAGTTGTAGATATGAAAGTTAGCTAGCATATAAAAGTTGTGCCTAAGCACAACTTTTTGAGTTGGGGAATTTTTGGGTTCCTAATACTTATAGGGTAGATAGATTTTGTTATACATAGATCACTGTCCGAAAATGAGCCAATTCCGAGTTGAAATGAATTTATTATGAATTAAACAGCTTTGAAATCGAAAATCCTAAAATTTGTAGAATCGGAGTTAGGAGCATGATCTAAAACTAAAACTTTAGATTTGAGCTCTTTGTGATGATTAAGATCACTGTCCAAAAATGAGAATTTTTGGAATTAATTTCGAATTTTAATGATTTATGCAATTTTAAACAGAAATTGCCTATTGAAAATTTTCAAACTCATTTGGAAAAATCTGGAAAATTTTTAGTAATTCTAATTTGATATTATGTACCACTGTCCAAAAGGGTTAAGCAAAATAAATTGTCTAAGGTGGTTAACCACTAGTGTATAAAGTTGGGAAAATTGATCAAAGCTACTTAAAGTGAACCAAAATAGTGTACGATAATTTTTACAGTAAAGATAGTTAAAAAGAAGCTAGGGAGCTTAAGTTTAAAGAAAAAATAATGTTAGATATGTTAAAATGCAAAGTTAAGAAACGACACGTAAAGTGAGGCAAAAAATCGTTTTAAAGGTTGTAACGGTAAAACTAAAAGTTATCGACAATAACGAGTCATATTAGTGACTAATTAGTATGTCGACCTTCATTACATATGTAGGTTGTACGTGGATCGAAAAATTAGCGTATAAAAAGACAAAACGAGCAAGTTTGTTTGCACTTTGTACAACAATGTGTTTTTAACTGTTCGAATTTCATTTGATTCTTATTTGAATTATGAAATTCGTTTTTATTTGTGAAATGATTTATTGTAATGATTTAATGCCATTTGATTCGGCTAAACTCAATTATTGAGCTATTACTTTCGGAATAATTATTCGTTGAAATATTGAATTATAATTATTTATTTGAGAAAGTTTGTTGTGCCAAAACCAAATTGTTTTGGGGCAGAATCTGTATGTTAGTAACTGAGTTGAACAACCCTTATTCATTGGGGAATTTCTCTAACTCTTTTAACTACTGATCTCACTCTATAATTCTCAGTCTTTAGCTTCTCTTGCTTTCTATTTAGCTTTCTTATGAGTTTGTAACAAAAATATGGAGCACATAGGCTTCTATTTGTAGACTTAGGCAACCGTTGCAAAATATCTTTTAGCTAACAAGGTGTGGACCACAAAGTGGCCAACAAGGCTTTCCATCACCCCTTGGCCGACCTTGCCAAGCCTTAGGCCCAAGGCTTGGTCATGAGTCATCTCTTATCTTGCAAAAGGTCCAACAAATATCCTATAACAATTGACTAGCTTTGCATAATAAATCTTGCTTAGGTATTGTTAATTGTTGTCCGATTTATATAATGACAAATACGTGCAAGTGCACACGGTCAATCAAGTAATAAAGAAGTAAGAAGAGTGTCGAACCCACAGGGAACAGTTACTAACAGTTAATCTAATTAACAAGTTTTTATCAATTCAAATTCACTTAAACAGTCACTCCAATTGATTTGTGAAATTGTTTTTATTAAAAGAAAATAAAATCAATTAACTAACAATTATTGATCACCAGATGATAAAGACATAGGAATACAATTTTCCCAATTGATTTACAATATTCTCCTTACCATATTTCCACTTTTCATTTAATCCAATGAGTTGCCAACTAGGATTGCCTATCAATTTATTAACATCTGTCAATAATTAATAAAAAAATCTATTTCAGTTATTTTGCTACTTTCGTGCAAGACACTTAAAATAGATTCATTAAGCACAAACGCCTTACACAATTACGCATGACATACAAGTACGTTCATCTCATACACTGTTATGTTATCCTTAATAAGAATCAACAAATTCATACGTTATTATATTCAGATTTAATCTAAGATTTTCTTTTTCAATTCCATCAAAGATATAAGATTAATTGCTAGCTAGACAATTAATAAATTAAGCACAAAATATAATAATCAACTCAATAGGATCAACAAGTGAAAATAATGATAATTAAATTATTGAATTGCAAAAGGTTCCATTGTATCCCTAATTAATAATTTTGTTCATCATCATAATAGAAACTAACAAATTAAGATTAAATAGTATCTCAAATTCAGAAAAAGAAAATTAAGAGAAGAAGAAAAACTCTGTCGAAGATTCTCCAAACTCCAATCTCATCTTTGAGTGCTTTCCAATGCAATCTCCTAGTCTCCAAGTGGTTCTCAATGAATTGTAGTCAAAAGTCTAATTCTACTCCTACTTCTACTCTAAATTGTATTATTCTTTAGGTTGTATCCCTCCAAATCCAAGTTATAATCAAGTATTTATAGCCCCAAGAGAAACCCTAATACATAAGGTAAGTAGAACTCCTCTTCTGAATCAACTTTGGACAAAAAAGAAATAAAACATGCTGAAGATTTCTGTTTGGACAAAAAGGAAAAAAAATCTGCTGAAGATCTCAGTCCGTCGCGCTCCACTCCCGATTCCTTCTTTAATTGGCGCGCTCCGCGCTAGTGGTGCAGAACTTTTAAATCTTCTGGCGTGGCCCGCGCCAATACCAGTACATAAGCAGTGCGGCCCGAGCTACTCTTCCAGTTTGCCCAATTTATTCAGTTCTGCAAAGTGACACAAAACACAAAAAGTAACAAGGAAAATTACCAAGAACACACAATAATTCAAGTAAAATAATACCCAATTAGTAGGCTTTCAACCCACTCATCATTAATCTTACTTACATGATTATGAAACTTAGTTGTAAGTAGTCATCATCTTATTGGTTAGATGGTGATTTTATTTGAATTAATTATTTAATTTTTATTATATTTTTATCCCCACAATAAGTTTGTATAAATTGGTACAAGGGTAAATTAGTAAAATGTGGTATTCAGACATATAATAAAGATTGATTATCTCTTTACATTTAAACTCTGTTTTAAAAAGATCCTATATTTTAAACAAAGTCTCTATTTTAATAAGCTCTTATCACACAGCTTAATCAAACACCAAGTATGCTATCTAATAGGGATTATTTTATTTTTGGGATAAACTCAACTTTAAGCGACTAATGTGACTATTTTTAGTTTTGTTGAATCCGTAATGAGTTATAAACTATAGAGAGAGTTGTTCAGCAGCTTGATAGGTGGAAAAGAGCTTATTTTTCTTGAAGGGGCTGGAAAAAGATGACTATTGAGTAGAGGCATTACATTAAGCTTTAGATCGAGTACTTTTAGCAATAGGTGCATAGACAACTCTATCCACTTTGAGGAGTACGATAAAGAATAACTGAATAGCTTGGAAAAGTATTGTATTATTAATATTCTCTAAGACTATGTTTGGTCGCAAAAATGTTAGATGTGATAGGAATATTTGTACTAATTTATTTTATCCTATGATTAAGTCCTGTTAGAGTATACATCTTGTTCCACATCAAATACTTTGAGAAAATATGTCTAGTATATATAATGAGTTGGGTCAACTTTTCTCATTGCCAATTGATTTTGAGTCGAGAGAGTTTGATGTCTTTATATACTAGACTTGAGCTCATTTTACAAATCTAACATGGTATCAGAGCGGGCTATCATTTGACCTTATTAAACACTTCTTAACACTCTTCTTGTTTTTCATTCTTACCCCACTTGCAGTCCCCTTCTTAATGGTAAAAAGTTACCCACTTATTAACTAGTAGCCATTTCTCAACAGTGTTCTAAAAGACGCTAGGCGAGAGGCGGGCGGCCGAAGGGGGTCTGGGCGGGATTTTTTATTTTAAGCTAATTTTAATATTTTATCTTACTTTTATCCAAACAAAACAATAATATAATGCAAAATAATCTATAATAAAGATAATAAAGGCCTTTACTTAAAGTTCAAATACATATCCATATTGTTAATGTCAAAGTTCAAACACAAACATATTTTTAACGTATTAGTTTTATTCATAGACAAAATTGTTATTAACTAATAAAATTTAAAATTTCAAGAATTTAATTTAATATTAAAACTTAAGAAAATAAACATAAATTTAAGAATTATATTTAATTAAACTAAATATTACAAATGTATCATCATTTATATAATTTGAAGTTGGTACAAGTTCAAAAAATTACAACTATAATAAAATTATCCATTTTAACTTGATATTGTTCACTTTTTTTTGTGATTTGATATGCTACGACCTGTATTATGAATATGGTAAATCATTAGAAAAATAAATATATCAAGATCTGGTTTGGGTAATTATTAAAATAAAAAAAAAATTCTCCGCCTAGACTCCGCCTAATTTTCTGAAGAGATTTTTTTGCCGCCTTGGGCCTAGGTGGGGCATCAGGGGGCCTAGTGCCTAGGCGGGGCGCCAAGGGGGGCCCTAGAGCCTAGGCGGGAATTTTTAGAACACTGCTTCTCAATTGGGCCAAAAAGTTGTTGGTGGTTTACTAGCTCTTCGAAGGTCATAGTTGCCATTCTTCTTTGGGCTCATTTTGTGTGGGATTCTACATTCAATCATGTACACGTGAAACCCACAATACACTGGGTTACATGTGATGGGGAGATAGGGAGTGTTAGAGTATATATCTTGTCCTAGATCGAATACCTTGAGAAAGTATATCTAGTATATAATGAGTTGTGCCAATTCTTATCATTTCTAATTGGTTTTGAGTTAGAGAGTTTGAAATATTTATATACTTGACTTGAGCCCGTTTTATAAAACTAACATTCCTATATTTAATCCGATGCACCAAGTGTTTAGTCATTTCTAAGATCATTTGTTGATTGATTATAATCCCACTTGGAGATGCGGTATTATATAATCCCTCTTTTGAAGTATCAACTGACCGTAGAAATGATAACAAAGTCCGTGAGATTAAATACAGGACTAATCATGTGAAAATAATCCTATTGATATTAAATTAGCAAAAAAATTAGAATCAGATAATGTTTAGATCCATCATTTTTCACAAAAAAACATGGCCTAAAGGGAAATGTAAAATCAGATAATGTTTAGAAATGTGGTTTTCTTGAAATTCCTTTTGAAATGAAAAGTCAAATTTATTAGCATGGAAGATAATTTTTTTCACAGGTTTGTAACTTTCTTCCCTTGTTGATACCTAGGATCCAGTGGTATTAAATTTTTACTATTCTGAATGTTAAAAGCTGACCACTGCTCGTAATGTACTAATGTTCGTTGTTACTTCTCTTTTCGCTTCACCAGGTATATAAGATTCCTAGGTTAATATAGATCTCATTTCTACTGACTGAAACAGATAATTCTATAGATAAACAAACAAAAGAAAATACAAACCTGAAGAAGTAACCTGAAGAAGTAATGTTTCCCTGTCTATATAGAAAGTCCTCGTATCTTTGCCTATTAAATTTGATTTTCTTTTCAACTCGTATAACCTTTCTTATCGATTTTAGGTCCTTGGTGTCCACGAAACTTCTCCTGGAGTTGCAAATAGGATCTGTTGCTGTTATGGAGTGCATATTCCTAGTATTCCTGCACTGCGGAAGTATAACTACTTGTCCCCTCTCTCTAAAATTTCGAGTCCTAACATGTCATGCTTTAGCTTAAATAAATATTCTTATCTCTGAGTCCCGTATTTTTCATATCTTACGAGAGATTGTTTTCTATCTTACAGGCAACTTATTTTTAATTATGGAGTTGACGTGTATTTAATTATTGTTTAATTCAATTTTCTCTTTAAGGGAATATGGTGATCTTTTGGTGAGTTGTGGCTTGATAGGGGAGGCAGTTAAAGTTTACGAGGATCTTGAATTATGGGATAACGTAATCTATTGTTACTGGTATGATGAATGATTCACATCTCTTTTTTTTTTGCCTAGTAACTTTCTTACAATTTTTTTCCCTATGAGTCAATATTAAGATTTTATTTATAATATTGATTGGGGTTGTTTATGCCAAAAAATCTTTGATATATAAAGCCTATTGGAGAAGAAAGCAGCTGCTGTGGAACTCATAAAGAAACGGTTGGCTGAAAGGCCTAGTGATTCAAGGTTATGGTATGTGAACTTATTTTACATTAGTTCTTACTTTTCTTTTATATTCATTTTGTCTCTCTTTGTACCCACAATCATAGTTTCTAAAAGATATACTTCCAAATTAGTTTCAAGCTATATTTATTGTCATAATTATGACTTCGTATTCAGGCCTTCTATTTTCATGTATGTTTCTCTAGAAGCATATAGTTATAGTTCTTGTATACAACACAGCTCTTTAACTTACTTTCAATTACAAGGAATACAATTATCGGGGCTTAGGTGTGCCTTCTTTTCGTCTATGTTTTGTACACCGCGCATACATAGGTTTGCCCCCCTTTTAGGCCCTTTTAAAGGAATTATTTACTTGTAAAGGAAAAGTACGAGGAATACAAGTAATCATAGAAATGACAGGCAAGGAGTAGGTAAAGGCATCCTAATTTCTCATGAGAAATTGACTACCAGACTATTTTAACCAAAGAATCAATTCCAATGAGTAAATGATTTAGGTAACTTCTGAGCCTTCTATTTCAGTATGTTGGGTCCTGGGTCCCATTTGATGTGGTGAATGATGTATTAGCCAAGGATATAGATTCTTCTAGCCGCTGTAGTGAATCTTTGTCCTGTCCTTATGTAATGTCAAAATGAGTTGGGAAATTATTCGGAGAGCTTAAGCGTAATAGGGGTTGAACTTTGAAGATTCTTGCAAAGGACTGTTTTAGTGGTAATTATTTTTGCTATTGGATTTCCTCTAGTAAACATGGCCAATAGCTTAGGATTTTATGAAACCCTATGACTGACATACACACGCTTATAAATATACTCTAAAAGAGAGAAACTTGGATATGTAAAAACCGGTAAAGATCAAAGTGATTTCACGGGTTTAGCTTCATGATGTTCTTTACACGTGCCATTAACTGCCTCTTGTCTTTCACCAAGACAAACATGTATAACTTTGAATGCATCCTGATTCTAGTCTCCTACAATATATACCTAGCTTACCCTGCTGGGATAGTAATACATTCATGCATGCACACATGACCCAATGTAGCTTTCAACTCATTGTACATATCTGTTAGAGGCGATATGGTTTCGCATATTCGGGAGGACTCGAAGGCTGTCCATATTTTATTTTATATGTGATATGGAATTTATTATTTCTATAGTGAATATCTGGTCCTCCTATAACTTGTGCCTCCTCTATTTGGTTAATAATAATTTCATCGACGATTGGTTTTGAGTTGAAATCTTGAAGAATTCCTTTGCACTAATATATATGTAAAAAAATAGATTTAATATCCAAATATGTGCCGAATACCTGAATTCTCGTTTTGAGATTTTCCGAACCTTCGAATCCCAATATGGCTAACTCAAATCGTCAAACCTGAATCCTTCTTAGATAAAAATCTTTGAACCGTATAATACAATGTTGGAGCAGTGAAAACTGAACCCAAAAATTAAATCTAGTGGAATCTAGAATTATTAACATTATTAATCTTTTCCCCTGATAAATAAAATTTTATTATAAAGAGAAATTAGAATAAGGGGAACAAGGGAGTCCTTCAAACATGCATAAAGTAGAATTGTACTAATTGGGAATTAAATGGATTCAAAATATAATCTGGTCGAAATAAGTTTGATCTGTCTTGTGGATTCAAAGACCTTAGTATCTTCACTGAGTGTGTCTTGGTAACTGTGCTTTGAGATCCCAAGTGTATTCTCAGTCTTTAGAGGAAACTTGGGGTGTATATATATATATGTTAATACAGGTGGATGAGTTCCCAAAACACATTTGCCTGATGGTGATTGTCAGAGGGCATCTGTTGAAAAAATGTGTGGTGTGGGTATGGATTTAATTTACTGATCAATGTAGTTTGCCAGTTCAATACAGTGGCTACTGTATTAAATTTCTCTCATTGGAGGGAGGACAGTTTGAACTTTGAAGCCCAAAAATGTTTTGGAGTTCCTGCCCACATTGTATTTTACTAATTGATGTAATTTGACAGTTCAGGGTAATGATACTGTTTCTTATTATATTTCTCTAGTTAGGACTTAGGAGTATGGCTTTTGGTTCCCAAATATCAAGAGGTTTCATGAGTCGAAACTAGAGTTCGTGGATTTCTAGCATTATTTATGAAATTGGTGTTCTCAGCGGTCTTTAGGATTAGTGACAATGAAGGCGACAAAATTAGTCTTTTCTTATATAGAGACAGATGTGTTGGGTTCCATTTTGACCAATATAATCTACATTGGGAGATATTTTTTTGGGTAATGTATGCCAAATTTGCAAAGCAGTTAAGTGATTTTCATTTTGATGTTGCTTAGTAGTTTTGCTTACCTTTGTTCTTCCGGGATCTTTTTAAGATGCTCCTGAGTTGTGGAAGCACACTCAAATAGAAGAGGTATCACAAGTGCTGGGAGGTGATACCTTTGCTTGATACGAGTTATAAGTGGAAAGATAAATTAGTAATTTTTAAAAGGTGGAGAACTCCGGCTGTGTAGGATATTGCTATTTGATTTTTTGTGTTACCGATAGGGCTGTAGCCTGTAAACATATATTTTCGGATGCGGATACAGGTATATCCGTATCCGAAAATAAATTTTAACATCCGTATTCATATTCGTATCGAAAGGATATGCATATGAAATATCCGTATTCGTATCCGACGGATAATATTCAAATATTAATATTATACGTATACGTTTTATAAAAATAATATGAATATATATATCAAATCTGCATAATCGTATACGCATCCGCATCCGTTCAAAATTAAGTTTTCAAAGGTTCAATTTTTTTTTAATTCTTTCACAATGTTAAATTAATAACCAAAAAAATATTTAATCAACTCACAATTAGAAATGATGTACAATCAACCAAATAAAATAATAAAACTAGATATAATGTACATATGTAACTTTTTATATCATACATCATAAAATAGTCATAAAAGTATACTAAATTGATATTAATACTTTCATATATTGTATTCCAATATTAAATGAGAGATTTACATGTGTGTGTGTATATATATATATATATTTTGATACTACGTATAAGGATATTAACGGATACGAATATGCATATATCTGCATCCATTTTGAACGGATAAATACGGATAATATTCGCTTTGACACGACGGATACGGATAATTTGACATGAATACGGATACGAGCGAATATCGGTTATTTCGCCATTTACAACCTTACTGTTACTTTCTTTTGGCTTAAGAACTAACATGTACTCATCCCATTGTATCTTTTAAGGTGCATTCCTGTAGGAGCTTAGTTGTGTTACATTTTTCCTATCCTTCAATTGGAGCTTCTCATAATTAACTTTCTTGCATTTAATTTTGACTATTGTTCCATGTGCGCATGGCCTGCTTTCTGTTCTGGCACCTTTTCATTGATGAGATTACTCATTAAAAATATAGCAAAAGAAAGTGTTAAGACAGCTGCTCAAAGAATCTCGATTTGCTGCCATAGACTGCATATTATTGTGTTGAAAGGTAGTTGTTATGTGGTTGGTATCCCACTTAAAAACTATGAATTTACTGACTACTGTTATAGCCCATCTTTACTTTAAATCTACTAGTGTTGGTGTCTTATTAGAAAGTTTACTTAAGTAACAAAAAATGATGATAAGGAAAAAATTAAGATTCTCTGCCTGATTACATCGTTAGACTAGTTGGAGAATTTGTTATTTATTTATTTGTGGCTTACCTTTGGTTGCAAATCAATAGGTTAACCTTCTTCCTTTCTAGGCTTCAATGGTTCTTTTGAAGCTGGACAATTTTTATATTCAGGAACCATTTTTTTTCCTTTATGCGTCAATCCTTCAAAAATTTAAAACCTTTGTTTCTGATCAGATCCCTTCACTTTTGTCTTACATTCATGCATGATGTATGTGAGAAATGATTTATCCAATTTTATGTTTGCTGTATTGTTACTCATGTGATGGAGAGCCATTAGAAGATTTAATAAATGGTTGTACTGTCAATTTGAATCATCACAACTTTGTTTTATATTTTAGGTGTTCACTTGGTGATGTTACTAATAATGATTCTTGCTATGAGAAAGCCCTTGAGGTTTCGGAGAACAGATCTGCTCGAGCAAAGGTGATCACATTTATCGACCAAACTTTACCATGTTTGTGGTTTACATATTCAGTTTTTGTTATGGTATTTCGTTTAATTTTTTGAATTGTGGAAACAGCGGTCTCTTGCTCGCAGTGCATACAACAGGGGGGAGTATGAGATGTCGAAAATTTTATGGTATATTGCAGTATTCTTTCCTCCGTGTGTGTGCCACGGTGCGCTTAGCTATATCGATATCCATTCTTTCTATATTCCAAATCAAAATGATTTGCTCTTGGTTTCATTCTATTAGGGAGTCTGCAATGGCATTGAACTCTTTGTTTCCGGATGGCTGGTTTGCACTTGGTGCTGCTGCCTTAAAGGTATCATCTATACTTTTTTTGTGCCAAATTGAGCTCAATCCACTGCACTTACGTGTACAAGAAAAATCAATTGGTTGTTAAAGTGGACCTTTATGCCACAATACCTGTATCTAAAAGTCCATGCCACAAACCCCATATATAGGATCCAAAGCAGAGAAATAACAAATAATAGAGACGCCAACGTACAAAAAGGAAGTTACCTAAAAAGTTCATGACATACAACCTTAGGCTGCAGTATACTTAATTTTTGCCAGAATCATAATAGAACTCAAAGGCAAATAGTGCTACTTGGTAGTTTTAACAACTCGTCCTAGAAACTTCCTCTGTTTCTCTCACTCCAAATGGACTGCATTGTACCATGGGTGAAGCATCCAACCTCTTCCTATCACATTTCCTGATGCCCCCAAAAGGACTGCAACTGATCAACTTGATAACAATTGATAACCAACATTTTTATCTATTCAAAGAAAAAGGAAAAGAAAGGCTATAGATAGATCTTCAACATGCTTTTGACAATCCTGTGCTGCCTAACAGTGCAGCAAAAGATGCTTTGCTATTTACAACACTTTTCTTCGCAAGCAATATGACCTGCATTATGTTCATGATTTTCTTTCTATTTCCCATTTTCTTATTCTCGTTTTAGTACAGTTCTTTAAATTTTATGCTTGAATAATATACAGGCTCGGGATGTTGAAAAAGCACTGGTTGGATTTACGCGTGCTGTTCAACTAGATCCTGAAAATGGAGAGGCTTGGAATAATATTGCTTGTTTGTATGTTCTTCGCTCTTCATGTCATCTTCTGGCACTCCAAGTAGTAATAATTGCAGTCTATGTACTGAATATATCTTCTTATGTTTTGCTTTCCTTGTCTAATGATACTCATGAATGGTTCACCTTGAGTTGGTAATATACAGGTTATTGAAGTAAAGTTTGGTTTTCCTAAGATTACCTATCTGCCAATCTGGGAAGTCTTTCACGAAACTGGGCTTCCTTTCTTATGTGGCTCTGAAATCTTCTTTTGTCTGCTATTAACCTATATTATACTAGATGAAATCTCTAATTTTGCTAAGAATTTTGTGCGTGGTTATTGATTAATTATTATCATTACTATATTGCTGAGATGTCCAGGAAGCACACATATTTTCAGTTGCCTTTTGCTCATCAACAACTGAATTTTCTGGTACATCAGTCTTGCATGTTTAACATAAGTGGTGACACTCACTTCATTGCTTAATAATTAAAAACATCTTTTGAGGTGCATTTAGCTTTATCCTTGCCAACTCTTTAGTTATATGGTTTCAAAACATAGTTTTTACCTGAATCCATATCCGGAGATTCATACAAGTTTATTTCTTGCACAAATCTATTAGATGATGTTGAAAGTGTGATTTTATTGATTTTTCGCAATTTGAGATGGGAGCAAATTTTATAAGTACCAAAATGTCACAATTATGATCCCGGCACAAGTATATCACCGTCCTCCACAATATGAAAGGCTTTTTCATTACAAATACCTATTTTTTCCTTTTCTAATATTAAGTCTCATTATGCACACAATTAAGTGGTTTGATTCATGTTATAGGTGAGAAATTGTGTTGACCACAACCTCTTGAACTCACTGGAGCAGCAGTAATGATTAGACAAGATTAAGATAACGGAGCTCAACCAATCAAATACATCTCTTATTCTTCGGAACAAAGTGGGAACATATAGGCTAAATAACTTCTTAGACTGCTATGTGAAAATAAACAAATGTTACGGATCCTTCTGAAGTACATAAAACACTGATTCTCCCACCATGCCTCTCATGTATAGGGCTAAGCTATATGATAAAATACTCTCTAATTAGTAGAACCTCTCAGTTAACGGCTTTTGCAGGATTACAAGCTAATAATAACACAAGAGTTGAAAATTTTTGAAAAATTTCAGTTTCTTGTGGCTGCCCTACTTCCACATGAGATGAAGTGCATAACATGTAAATAAATGGAAGATTCAAGGATTTTGAAGTAAGTCTGCCTAATTTTTGAATGGATATAAGTTGTGAACTGCCTTTAGTACTAAGAACTATCTGATAAAAAACATCAACAAGGTAAATACACTGACGTCGTTTACAACTTACACTAGACGACTTGTACTAGTGCAAATCACCTTTTAAGTAAAGAGTGCATAGTGAATCATAATGTTATTTCAGAGACAATATTGAAATTCATTTGCATTCTTTCGTCAATTCAGATGATATCAAGATCATAACCCTTTAATTATCTTTGCAGGCATATGATTAAGAAGCAAAACAAAGAGTCTTTCATTGCCTTTAAAGAAGCATTGAAGTTCAAGTTCTGTCTCTCCCTAGATTATTATTATTTTTTACATCATCATGTTGTTGTTCATAGCACTTGAATGTTAAATGGCTTCTTGCAGGCGAAATAGCTGGCAGTTGTGGGAGAACTTCAGCCATGTTGCTGCAGACATTGATAATTTTGGTCAGGTAATATTTGTGTGTGCAGATAGTTGATAACCTTTCTATTATAGAGAGTTGCTAAGCTACTGTACCTCGACAAAGATTTTGTCTTAAAGCCATCTCCACTTATTATCCATGCTTTAAATGCACCTAATATTAGGAGGGTTAAATCCACTTTTTCCCACTCTACTCGACCTCAGTTTACAAATGCATCACTGAACTGCAAAAAATTACAGTTCAATGAGTTGACCGTAAAAATTTTCAGTCCAGTGATGCATATGTACCGACGTCGAGTGGGGAAAAGTGTATTTAACCCAATATTAGGACAACAAACTCCTTATTTTTTTGAGGCCAGGGATTTCATGCGGGTTAGGTAGATGAAATATTATTGGAAAAACTTTGGTTGCATTTCATTATGTTAAAGCAGACATACCCGACCATATTACATGGTCAGCGTCTTAAACCTACAGCTTGGCAAAAATCCACACTACATTATTAAGTGAAAATTGGTTTGATCATTCATATCTTAGGGGTACCACAGGTCCAAACACTATAGTTTTTTTGCTACCCATTCCCGTCCCTCTAATCCATTACGCCGAGGTGCTCTGTACCCATTTTTAGTATAATGCATCATAAAGTATATAATACAGTACGATATTCTATATAAATAATACATTTAAATAATTTGTAATTTATTTAGAGCTTCTCTATTAACTATTAAGAGCTCACAAGTTTGAGATTTAACATTGAATATGTGCACATTATATGAAAAATTATAAATTATAAAATTGTACCTACTAAACGAGTAGCATGTAACGGGTGACCTAAAGGTAAATCTCACTACCCATCCCAAACTATATATGGTTTTACGAAGTGGTTGCTATTAGGTTTTGTCGCTTTGTGTACCTGAAACTGTCATCCCTAGTTTACACATCAGCTATCACAGTCATAAAACCTGTTCCTAGTTGGTTTTGGAACAAGTATGCTCTACTTAATCACTAATTTAGCATCTAGAATATTTGCAGCATATACATTCTACAATTGTTGGCAATCAGTAATACTAAAACCCAAGCATATCCACTTTAGTTTAAAATGCCTAGGGTACAAATTTGAACCCTCCTAAACTACAATGTATTAGCTGCCGGCGAGTCAAGCAAATTCATTTCTACTCAGACTTTCGATTTTCCTTCTGATATGTGCTCCTCTTATATATTTTATTTAGGATAGTTCTTGCTTATGCTTTATTGTTTTTGAAAACTATTTGATGCTTTCGTTGCAGGCAATTGAAGCTGTACAAAAGGTGTTAGATCTGACTAAAAATAAAAAATATGATGCCGGCTTATTAGAGAGGATGATTATAGTGATTGAAAGACGAGTTTTATCAAGCCGTTGCCATTCTCCTGTGGCCAGCGACCAGGACGGTATTACCAATCACATTAATTCTGATTCTGATGTCAATTGTGTTACTGATTTGGCATCTTCTGAAGTTGACTTGGCAAGAAAACGGGAAACTGATCACTTGCTGGAGGTGCTTGGGAAAATTTTAAAGCAGGTATACTTTCTCTTTCTCTTTCTCTGCCTTCTGTTTTCTGGTTTTTATCAAACTAACTTATGTTTGTATATGCACATGCACTTGCACTTTTGAGTGTGTTACATTTCTTGCTCAGTTTCAAATATAAGAACTTGTATATCACTCATTTCGATAATCTAGTTTATCATGCAAAATAGAGTAAGCTCTGAGTTGCAGATTTCCATTGTCAGCATTTGCGTGCCCGACTTTGTGTCGAGTCGTGTCTTCCTGACAGCCCAACACAAATTATAACCTTTAACAAGAACTTGTTCCTCAACTCTAGTAATTTTAATATGCAAATAAACCCTGACTATAGAATGTTGATATCATTGGTTATGAGCGAGCTTTGGTTTGTTTGTCAGAGTTTATGAAGGTGAGGAGCTTACACTATTCCCAATTTTTTTAATTTGGGGGGGGGGGGGTGGGGGTGGCTACTATATTGAAATATTACATTTCCCATTTCAACATTTCTGATTTATTTTCTTTTGATTTAGATCGTGGGCAATGGAGGAGGACCAGAGACGTGGGGATTATTTGCGAGGTGGCACAAACTCAAAGGAGATCTTACAATGTGCTCTGAGGCCTTGCTAAAGCAAGTTAGATCACTCCAGGTATCACCATCAATGTCATAGCATTATATGGTGTCATTATGATATAATATGAGTGATACTACAGTAATAGGCTATTTTTGATTTTCCCAAGTTTTTTCTTCATTTCAGATTATAATTTTGTCTTTGTGGTTATGAGTTTGTTGCAAGTGTTTAATGCAAATACATTCTTGGAGTTGTAAACCGGTAATGCAAAAAATGTATTTTTTTTTATCCCATTAGCTATTGAAGCATCCAACTCAAAATTAGTGGACAAACAGCCCAAAAGATTGATTAATTGAGAGTCTTAAGGCTTCTATTGTCTAATGTGGATATTTGTTGTAATATCTAGTTCGACATTGGAACATATGGTTTGATTAGTGTGTGTAAAAGGCTTAATTCTACTACTAATTGTACCAATAGTCATGATCAAGAGCCCGTGGTGGGCCAAGTTGAACCCAAGTTAATGCCTTTTGCGCATCGATTGAGCGTTATCCTGGATTCGAATTTGGACTTGGGTCGGTCATACAAATGGTATGAGAGCCTACTCTTAAAAGATCAAATCGGGTCTTCCAGTTGGGTTGTCGGATGTGGGGTAACGAAGGCTGCTGCTAATTAATTTAATGTTTGATGAGGTCAGAAATCTAAGCGAGTGAGATTGTAATACCTAGTTCTACATCGGAACATGTGGGTTTAATTAGTCTTGTGTAAGGCTCAACTCTACTACCTCTTGGATGGGCTTGTCGTGGACATGACCCAAGTTGATGCTCTTTGGGTGCAGATCGAGCCTTATTTTGAATTAACATTTGGACTCATGCTGGGGTGGCAATTTTCGACACGACACGAATATGATTCATAAGCGGGTTGGTGTCATAAACACGAGTCATAACGGGGTCGTGTCATAAACACTATCTTAAACACGTATCAATTTTCGACACGAACATGATTAATAAACAGGTTCGTGTTATAAACATGACACAGATTCGCTTAACACGACACAATTGCCACCCCTACTTCCATTTATATTCTTTGCTTTAGGTGCACAACAAAAGGTGAAAGAAATGATCATCGAAAATATTAAGTTTATGTTCTTAAAAAGGTTTCATCTTGATTCTGTATGCCTCGCTCTCACGTTTGGAGCATTATCAGATGTGATGCCAGCATACTCATTAT
This sequence comes from Panax notoginseng, assembly GCA_016801055.1. NCBI lineage: Eukaryota > Viridiplantae > Streptophyta > Magnoliopsida > Apiales > Araliaceae > Panax > Panax notoginseng. Next base: position 200,112,655 of record CM029012.1, on the reverse strand, counting down.
GTGTTAACTTTGAATATAATGTAGAGAATTTTTAAACAGCCTTTAGTTATTCATTATTTTTCAAAATGTTGATATTAATCAAGCGAGTAAAACTTTATTCTTAGTTTCAACACTTAAAAAGGTACTATTCAAACTACAAAGTTTCAACTTTTAAAACTGTAGCATTCAAATTAAAATGTAAATTCAAAAAATTATCATGTCTTTTAATTTACATCCGATTTATTAGCATTATTCGAATTTACCGTTTCTCTCTCAGGGATCTGATTTGTGGAAAGATGGAGACCGTTTTAAGAAGTTTGCAAATGCTTCTTTGCAACTCTCTAAGGTGTATATGGAACTTGCTTCCCGTACTAATAGTCGTCGAGAATTGCTTGCAGCTGAGATGCACCTAAAGAACACAATTAAACAGGTTAGGACTTGTTTACTTTTCTAATATTAACATCACTAAGCCAGAATATTTTGCATGAACTTTTTATCACCCATCTTTTTGTAAGCTGGAGGTTAGATGTGCCAATATCAACAATTTCAGCTATTTATCTGTTCCTTTGTATCTGGTATCCGACTATCCCTATGTATTTACAAAATGAGATCCATTTGTGTTATTCCAGGCAGGGGATTTTTCAGAATACCAAGAATTTAAGGATCTTCAGGTTTGCCTTGATATTGTGCAAACTAAAGTGCAAGAGAGTATGGTGCCTGCCGCATAAACCTCCTCTGACTTCATGATCACCAATATCCTCTCTTTATGCGCCGACGAACAGCAGAAGATCATTTTAACGGTATTTACAGTAATGGTTATCTTAAATTATATTCACTTCTGGATCAAGTTGTGATTATATAAATTTACTGATCTGTGTTTCTGCAACTATTCTGTTTGTCTTTCATAAAATACAGCTCATCTTTAAATTACTGCCGGGGTTGAATTGGTGGACGATTTGGAGAGAAGGAAATTGACCAGCGGTTACAAGACAAGGAGGAGAAACTTTTTACGCGCATCCGGTGGTTCTTTATTCCTCGGTGTCCTCCCTTTTTCGCTCCATGAGGTGTATCCCAGAGCCTGTTGTACCTTTTGTTGATCTTAATACAGTTTTTCTTGAGAGATTTATGTAAGAATTTTTTGAGTTAGCTTCCATGTACAGGCTCTGAGTCCATGTACAGGCTCAGGCGTGCTTGTTATTTCCCCTAGGTGCTCTTTATAGCACTTTTTTATACTTTAATATCCTTTGGCCTCTTCTTTTTTCCAATTTCAGTGTTCTTCACTATAAAGAGTTTTTTTTATTAAAAATAATAAATAACTGAATTGAAACACGTCGTTGGTAAAACGTACTCAAACTAGAATGCATTTGCGATTTGTGAACTCGTGTTAATGAGGTTGATAATTCTGTCATTATTTGTTTAAAATTTTATATCGAAAAGATTCAAATGTAAGGATGTAAAATGAGCAATCAGTTTGGGGTCGATTCGTATTCGCTCGACTAAAAATTCGATTCGAGCTCGACTCGAAATATAAATGAGTTAAATATGAGTAAATTTTAAAATTTGATAAATTACTCGAATTTTTTTAAGTTGTAATTTTTTATTGATACTTGAATTATATTTGTTTAAAAAGTTTAAATTATTCGGGCTCGATTCGGAATCGTGCTTGACTCGGTAGCTAAATAAGTTTTAATTAAATTTTATTTTATGTTTGATAAATTTTGTGAATTAAATATGAGCAATTCAATATTCAGATCGAATAGTTCGATTACATCCTTGATGTAACTCCATCTATGTTCTCTATATCTTAACTGTCTTATGAGAATACTACTATCCCCCACCCCCTTACCATCTCACCATATTTAAAAGGTAGTATTATTTTTATATAAAATTTTGACATTTGTACATGATTTATTTTTACATGAGAGATAATTATTTAGAAATATAAAAAATATATGTAAAAATATTAATTTTTTATTTGAAAACAAAAACTTGTGTAAAAATTCAATATTTATAAAAATATCATAATATTGTTAGCTAACTCAGTCAAAATAAGAACGTGTAATATTAAATATTTAGTTATAAATTTTTTAAAATCTCAATGTTTGAATTTTTGTTAGCCGACTCAGGTTATATTTGATAAAATTAAATGTTAAAATATGAAAAGTTAAGATATCTGAATAATGTAAAATATTAATATTATTTGATAATTTATTTTTTAAAATGTCTGTATTTTATTATTTTAATTCGTACATTGCACGAGTTTTTCTAAAAACTAGTTATCTCTAATTTCAATTTTAAGGAGTGAAATAAGTTCAAATAACTTCAACATAAATATTATTAAATTCAGTAATTATTTTTAGCTCAAACATATTAGGGCATGTTGTTCTCCTATAAAGCCATAGAACTGCCTCCTCCTTTCGAGTCGCAGTTAAAATTTCAGTTCCTTTCTCTCTCTCCCTATTTCAAGATGCATAATCGTTCATCAATCTCTCTCTATAAATTCCTCTCCAGATACCCTTTACAAACCTCTTCAAAACCCACAATTTTGTTTTCCTTAAAATCACTCCCCTCTCTCTCAAATCAATGCGATTCAGACCCAATTTCACCTTCCAAACCCAAGAATTCCCACCATTTTCTTCACCCAGAATGCTCAATCCCTTCAACCCATTTCAGGATTTGCCCAAATGTGAGGCAATACAGTGTTGAGACGTCGCTGCTCTCACAATCCTCCATCCTCCACCACCGTAGTACTCAGAGCTTCACCGTTAGAGCTTTCTCCGCCACCATGTCACCGCCGTCGTCTACGACCAACACGGCCCTCATTTTTCCAAGATCTAATTCCAAGATCAGATATATGAGCATCTATTTGAGTCGATCATTTCCAAGATCTAATTCCAGTTTTTTCTTAGGTAGTGGAAACGCCTTAAAATCTGAAGTTTTACGTTTAGGGGAAAAAATGTTCTTGGTGAATGCAGGACTTGGGACCCCTAGAATTTGTATGCAAGATGAGCTTGCAGGAGTGCCAATCAACCGAGCCACCAGATTTGAGAATAAGGTGGGATTCCTGGATCCAGTAGCCAAGGAATCACTGATCAGAGGACGTATTTTGGAGAGACTCTTCATCGATATAGTGGTCGGTGAATCACTGGTCAAAGAGCAAGCAACCGCCAGGTTTGATGATTTGGTGGGATCCACAGATGTAGTGGCTGGTGAACCTCATCTTCTTCTTCCGCGAAGATTCAGACAAAACCGAGCTTGGAAAGAACTGAACAAGATTTGGCGAACGAATACAAAGGTCAAAGGCCTTGTTATTAAGAAAAGAAGAGGAGGTTTTGCAGTAGCCATAGCAGGTTTTCTTACTTTTCTTCCATTCCGTCGTTCTCCATTCCTTCGTTTTCGTAATCGTAATAGGAAATCGAATGATCGATTCACCATTGAGCTCATTAATCCCAAAAGGAGTAATATTAGGGTGTTCTAACAGCGGCAGTCAATGGGTGCCAGAGCTGCTACAATTACTCAGCAGGAGTCTTCAGAGGGATACAAGAGAGATTTTGTAATATTTAAGAGGTTATTTTAGTTTAATAAAGGCAATTTTGTTGGTGTGAATTGGGTTAATGGGTATTGTCTAATTTTATGGTACTTTGTGGCTTTTGGTGAAATTTGATTGAATTCTGCTGTTTTAAAGTTGGGGCTTTTCGTGTCTCTAAATTTGGGCTTTCTGGTGTATTCTCTCAATTTGGGCTGAATATGTGTTATTCAGCTTCATGGTTGTGTTTTGTGATGTTAATTTATTTCAGGAAGGTTTACTTTGCCTATTAAAACCGGAATTTGAGAGAACCATAGTGCGGCTTGCTAGGCTGCTAGCATTGTATCTGTTTGTCTACATAAATACATTATTATTGGATTGAGTTACTTAAATTTGTGTACATTATTATTGGATTGAGTGAAGCCTTAATTGTCTGGCCAAGTAAAGGGAAGTCGACATGTTTATATGCCCTATTTTGAAACAAAGAGTGTTGATATTAATATTAGGGAAACACTTTCACTGTATTTCCGCACTTTTAGCCTGGGAATAAATATTAGCCACTTATGCTTGGGAATCTGAGAAGTTCTCTCTCTGTCTCCCGTTGAGCATGCAGTGGAAAGTAATCTGAATGTAACAACAACAATCATACAAGCTTGTAGTGATTTGTTTCTACAGGGGCTGTACTATGCTTGAAGAATATTATGCCGATCATACAAGCTTGTAGTTGCATTGACACCAATGCCACCAAACTTTGAAACTTCCACTTATCAGCTCTAGATTGGAGGGACGTTGATGCTGTGTTCTTTATTTTTGTGAGCAGCACAAGATGACGCAGGTTCTGTAGTGACAGACACAAACCTTTTGCCTGTAGTGTTCCTGGGTGTGGCATGAAATTTCCTTTTAAGCATGTGAGAGATAGGCATGAAAAATCTGGGTGCCATCTTTATACTCGTGTAAGTTTAAATTTTGTAACAACCCATTTTTTTTCATTTTATTGCTTAGTATATTTTGGTGTCGGTGCTTGAGAGAACATTAATTCAATCGTGGAAATTGGAAAGAAAATGAACATGTTTATGTCATTGCTGGGCAAAAGCATTTCCAATAACATGCTATTTGAGAGCAAACGCATGTTATTTTTTGATTTTGAGAGAGAAATAACATGTTTTTGGTTAGATGTGCCAGATTCCAATAAACCAAAAGCTTGTTATTTTTTGATTTTGAGAGAGATAAATAACACGCTTTTGGTTAGATGTGCCAGTTTCAGTGATATGAACAATTTCAGCTATTTATCTGTTACTTTATATCTGGTATCCTACTATCCCTATGTATTAACAAAATGAGATCCATTTGTGTTATTCCAGGCAGGGGATTTTTCAAAATACCAAGAATTTAAGGATCTTCAGGTTTGCCTTGACATTGTGCAAACTAAAATGCAAGAGAGTATGGTGCCTGCCACATAAACCTCCTCTGACTTCATGATAACCAATATCCTCTTTATGCACAGACGAACAGCAGAAGATCATTTTAACGGTATTTACAGTCATGGTTATCTTAAATTATATTCACTTCTGGATCAAGTTATGATTATTTAAATTTACTGATCTGTGTTTGTGCAATTATTCTGTTTCTCTTTCATAAAATACAGCTCTTCTTTAAATTATTAATCGGGCTGAAATGGGACACATTAACACTGTGTTACTGAGTTTTAAAAACGACAAAAAAAAAAAATTGACGAAAATAGCAGGACAGGAGGCCATTAATCAATGAATACTCGTAAAACAAAAGAAAACAATCCAATTAAAGAAGGAGATGATAGCCAGCCGTAGAACAACAAAAAAATTAATCCCCAAACACACATCTGGATCTGGATCTGGATCGGTCACTACCTAATTATACTACTATTACTGACCGGATTTAAGGGTTTTCTTGAGGGATTTAAGGGATTTTTTTGAAAAAGGGATTTAAGGGGTTCAGGGGTAAGGTTAAGAGGGGATTTTGTAGATTTGCTTTCGTTTTCAGAGATTATAAATGGTAAGAACAGGTGCGTCTTTGCTTTCGCTCAAATTGATTCCATTTTTGTTAGCCCATACTGTTTCATTTCATTCTACCAGTACTACTACTCGAATATTGAGGAACCAATTTAATCCCAATCCTAAATTTGCCCCTCCCTTGACAATATCAATTATTGACTGATAAATGCAAATCCGGATTTGCTAAGCTCAATAATGGTCGTATTATATTCGACGGAATGCTCAAAATGCACCCTTTGCCAGTTATTATCCATTTCAATAAACTATTAGCTGCTATTGTCAGAATGGAACATTACTCAACTGTTGTCTCTCTGTTTAATGAAATGTGTGCTGCACGAATTCCGGTTAGTATCTGTACCATGAATACTGTCATAAGTTGTTATTGTCACTTGAATCGAGTCGATTATGGGTTTGTTGGTGTATTCAAGGGTGGTTATGTGCCGGATGTTGTTACCTACAATACGATTATTGATGGTTTGTGCAGAGAAAAATTGTTTGCTGATGCTTTGAAGACCATGGTGAATAGGGGGATTGTGCCGGATAGTGTTAGCTATAACATTTTGATAAATGGATATTGCAAGGAAGGGAATGTAAAGGATGCAGAGCATGTGGTTGAAATAATGATTCAAAGAGGTGGAAGCCCTAATGCAGTCACCTACAATGGGCTCATACATGGGTATTGTTTGCGAGGTGAAATGGATGGAGCAGTGGCAGTGTTGAAGACCATGGTGAATAGGGGGATTGTGCCAGATAGTGTTAGCTATAAGATTTTGATAAATGAATATTGCAAAAAGAATAAGGTGGATGAAGCTATACATCTCTTTCGAGAAATGCCCTGTAGAGGTTTGAAACCCACAATTGTAACTTGCAACACCATTTTACAGGGGCTATTTCAGATAGATAAATGTGCTCTAGCACTGGATTTTTTTAATGAGATGCAAGCTCAGGGCCATACGCCATATCTTTACACATGGTATCTTATTAGATGGTCTGTGCAAGAACCATTATATTGATGAAGCATTGTCGTTGTTTAAGATGGTGGAATTTAATGGTCTGATTCCTGACATATCTATTTACAATATTCTCATTAATGGACTACGTAAAAGTAGAAGTCTTCATAAAATGGGGAATCTTTTTAATAACCTTCCTTCAAAAGGGTTGCAACTAGATGTTAAGACATACACAAAATTGATTCTAGGACTTTGTTGTGAAGGGCTACTTGAGGAAGCATTGAAGCTGCTTATTAATGGAAGCTAATGGTTACTTGCCAGATAGCGTCACTTTCAACACTATTATCCGTGGATGTTTTCTTAATAAGAAGTATTATAAAGCAGCTATACTCCTAGAGGAAATGGTTTGCTGAGGCTTCTCTGTAGATGCATTTACTACCTCCATGTTACTGGATGTACTCTCAAAAAAAGATTAGGATCCTGCTCTCATCGCTTTGATTCAAAAGTTCTTGCCAATTGGTGCCGGTTTAGATGGGTAGATGTGTGACAATACGAGGTCCTTTGATTACAATGCAAGGTCCAGGGCACTGTCCAGATCTTTAGACATGCAGTGGAACTGTCCAAATTTTATGTAGAGCAATAATGCAAATGAGCGATAACCCAATTTCAAATTAGATTTATGAGGGGCAGGTTGTGCAACTTATGCAAAAGTGGCTACTTTCCAAGGTTTGAAGCTGGTTTATGATGGTTAAATTTGTTACTAATTGTGCGTTTATTCTTCAAAAAATTTCCAAGGGTTTAGTTGCACTTGTCATATTAGTTATCTTTTGTATGACATTTGGTTGTTAGTAGCAAGTTTGAAGTTTGTGTGAGATATTGTTTGTTTAGTTTTTCAAAAAATGTTGTTCCTTAATGCTAATTTATTCATTAGGTGATTTTTGTTATTTAAAGATACAGAGTTATTTACTGATAAGACCTGGCTAGGCTGTAACTATTGCTCGTCTTTTCATTTCGCCCCAACCCAAAAAGAAATGATACATTACTCAGCATGTTTGGTTGTTAGTGACTTGTCAGCGAGAGGAAAGATTGTTTTACATGAACTTTTTGTTAGATTGGTTGAATGAAAACTGAGATGCCAATTTGACTGATATCCCTACTGGAACTCACTCCCACATTCTAAGTTGGCTGACAGGGATCATCTTTAGGGAAACCAACCATAGTTCTTGTGGAATAGTTATTTCATATCAAACTCTTATACTCCGTTTGGAACATGTAAAACTTGAGGGAAAAGGAAAAATAAATGAAATTTAAAATTTTATTGGAGCATTTTTATTCATTTTTGACACTTTTTTTAACATTGTTCATAATATTGAACTTTTTAGTAGTATAGATGGTTAGATTTATCTTGTTAGAGATATATTTTTTCTTTTTTACATTTCTTTTTGTTTACCTTTTCCTTTCTTTTCCTCGGTGTGTCCAAGTTCCTAATGGAACCTTAATGTTATTTTAAATGATGGCGGAACTGGAAGCCACTACCATTAAGGTATACACCGGATAAAACACCGAATGCATACCATGCCCCAACAAACATGTACACTGTGTAAATCCATCGTAAATGTTTAATGATTTTTAGCTTCCGATACTACGAGACTAGTCAGTACAAGTGTACAACCCAATTTTAAATTAGCTTTATGAGGGGCAGGTTGTGCAACTTATGCGAAAGTGACTACTTTCGAAGTTTTGAAGATGGTTTGTGATGGTTAAATTTGGTACTAATTGTGCGTTTATTCTTCAAAAATTTGTCGAGGGTTTAGTTGCACTTGTCATATTAGTTATATTTTGTATGACATTTGGTTGTTAGTGGCAAGTTTGAAGGTTGTGTGAGATATTGTTTGTTTAGTTTTTTAGACAAATGTTGTTTCTTATTGTTGATTTATTCATTAGGTGATTTTTGTTATTAAAGATAAAGAGTTATTTATTGATAAGATCTGACTAGGTAGGATGCTTATACGCCTAGATTTTTGCACTGCAGATTGCTCTTAAGATTATTCTTTTGTCCCGTTCCTAACCACATTTCACTTTTGCCTTTGTCTCTTATAGTTTTATATTTCTCTCCAAAGATTTTTTCTGTTTCCCGTTGGGATTTCTCTAACTTATCTCTTGTGCTAAGAAATAGAATTGATCATGGTAATGAGCTTTCCAATGCATGCTTTGTAGTTTGTCATTGGTCATGAATAACATGTTTGTTCCTGTGTATGCTTTGGGGTTTTTAATTGTAACTTTTGAGAATTGAACAGCCGAGTGAATTCCATTTTTTGTTAATTTATGTTGTTCAAATGTTTGACTGATCAATTGAATGAATTGTTGAATACTGGGTTGTGCTTAATTAGCAATATGTGAGCAACTTAATTTTAGTAATATTGTATTGTATTATTTTTCCCTTTTAATTTGTGCAAATTTGTTTTGTGGAATGCTAGTCTCATATTTTGCAAGTGTGAACTTTTGTTATTTCTTTTGGTTCATCATGAAATGTAAATTTTGCATCTTTACCATAGTAGAGAAAGTTTGAATCATCATGTCTTTTTGATATTGTGTGGTATCATTTGGCAAATGGCTCTTCACTGTTGGCCTGTTATTGTATCATGTTATGCTTTAAGCATCTACTGATTTTAATTTGTGAACGATGCTATTTGAACTTAGCAGTATGTTATATCTGAACTAAATAGGAGTGGGTTTTGGCTCTCTTAAGTTCTAGATTCTTTCTTAACAGTTATAGTTCCATACATCTTCTATCTATTGGTATAGTGTCTTTCTTCTTGAATAGTATGAAGTCAAAAGACCCCAGGCAAAACTAATGTTCAAATATTCCAAGGAAGATGGGAAATCTGACGCATGTGAATTGACCAAAGTTGTCTCAAGCGGATCCCCATATACATTAATTTCCGAAAATGCCTTTACTGCTGATTCAACCTGGTCAATTCTAAAACAATCGTCAGTCTCTTCCGGGAACTGCATTGCCTTGAACACATTGAGGTCACCTCTTGATCTTGAACCCTCATCGTGAGTTCCCCTTTTTGTACATCAATCACCGCTCTCCCCGTGGCTAAGAATGGTTGCCGAAAGTCTAAGTGAAATTTCCTTGTCCTCCTCAAAGTCGAGTACTATGAAATCAGCTGGGAAGATGAATTTGTCCACTTTAACCAATATATCTTCCACTATCCCACGTGGGTAAGTTAGGGGCCGATCTGCTAGCTGAAGAGTTACATTGGTAGGCTTTATTTTCGGTAGACCTAACTGAGAATAGATGGATAACGGCATCAAATTGATACTAGTCCCCAAGTCACACAGTGCTTTCCCGAAAAATTTATCCCCAATTGTGCAGGGTATGGTGAAGCTACCTGGATTCTTGAGCTTTGGCGGTAACTTTTTCAGCAGAATAGCACTACACTCCTCCGTAAGTGCAACAGTCTCAAAATCTTACAACTTTTTCTTGTTAAGATTTCCTTCATGGCGTAACTCGGCATTTGCTCTATCGCCTCTGCAAATGGAATGTTGATGTGTAACTTCTTGAACACCTCAAAAAATTTTGAAAACTGTTTATCTTCCTTAGCTTTGCAGAGTCTCTGTGGGAAGGGGACCGGTGGCACATATGAGTCGGGTTTTTTATCCCTACTTTCTCATTTGCTTTTGCCCGTCTCTGTTGTTTTACCCGATTCCACTTTCTCTTGCACTGACTGCTCCACATTACTGTCCTCATTCAGTAATTGATTTGTCTCATCTTTGGACGTCTTCTCTAATTCTTTTCCATTACTCAAAGTGATTGCCTTACAGTATTCTTTTCCATCTCTTGGATTCGTTTATGTGTCGCTCGGCAATGATCCTTGAGGACGAGTGTACATAGCTAAAGCAACTGCCCGATCTAATTCTCAATATTTCTCAAAGTTACCTCATGCGTATTCTTCCACGTCTCATTATCCTTGATGTGCTTAATCAACAATTCCTCAAGTTTCGGTTTCCTTTCTTGTTGTGGGGGTAGTTGTTGTCTTGTTTGAAATACGAGGGGTGTTGCTTGTCGTGGAGCTTGTGGTTTAGCTTGTTGTTGATTCTGATTATTACTCCACGAGAAGTTAGGGTGATTTCTCCATCCCGGATTATAATTGTTAGAATTTGTCACATACTGCTGCTGCTTATTGAAATTTCCCATAGTTGATTCGGTGTTGATAGTACATTGATCCGATGGATTAGCCCTCGTACACAACTCACATACCACTACCACTTGTTGAACATTCTGTACGCCCAATGCGTCAATCTTCTTTGTCAAAGCAAAAATCTTAGCTGTTAAATGTGTTGATAATGTTGTCACGACGTCCAATTCAAATACTTCTGCCACCTTCGGTTGAGACATCCTGCTCGTTGGCCATTGGTAGTTATTGGCCACCATGGTTTCTAACAGGTCATAGCTCTCCTCACAACTTTTAGCATTCAACGCTCCACCTGCAGCGGTGTCCTTAACTGACTGTCGAGACTATTGTAAAAGGTATGTTCCTGATGCCAATAAAGGTAGCCCATGATATGGACATTTCTGAAGTAAATCCTTGAATCTCTCCCAAGCCTCATATAATGACTCTGAATCAAACTGTCTGAATGAGAGAACATCATTCTGCATTTTGGCCGTCTTTGTTGGTGGGAAGAATTTGACAAGAAACTTTTGCGCCAAGTCATTCCATGTTGTGATCCAGGTGGCAATGAATGTAACCAGCTCTTGGCTTTATCTCTCAATGTGAATGGGAATAACCTCAAACGGATGGCATCTTCGGACACCCCATTAAATCGAAAAGTATCACAAATCTCCTAGGCCATGGTTAAAATCAGAAGGTAAGAGGCCCATTGATAAAAGAACAAAAACAAAAGTAAGCTAGAACAAAAATGCTAGAACATAATCGTCAATGGAGTATGCTATTTTGGTAGTGTTTGTAGAGAAAAAAAATTTGGATCAGGATCATAACGACGATACCTTATGTTGTAATTCATTTTTACTTTCCATTTTAAGGTGAATGACATTTTGCCCTTCAAATGTTGTGATCAGTCTTTGTAGTTGGTAGTTCCATATTTATTAATTATGGATCTGGTTACCATGATGGTTAATTGATCGCCTTCCGGCCTTCACATTGTAGTCTGTATTGGTCAATTGACCAAAGTTAACTTCATGCTAATCACTCCCATTAATTATGATTTCGTCCGACGGCCGTACTCGGTGGCTGAGCAATTAATGTATGTGTATATGTGGACATACCTAACCTCGAGATTGAAGGTAAAGGGTTATATGTGGGATTCTGTTCTTTATTAATCCTTGCAGAAGTGTATGTAGTTGGATAAGGGTTCAGTCATCATTTTGGTAAATTAGAGGGTGGCATTGGTTGCAGCAACAAAACATGTGGGGGTCTAGTCATCTTTCCTTTTGTCTAAGCAACAATCTATTTTTGATTGGTAGGATTTAATTATCACTCAATTTAATAGTAGTTGGGATGCTTGTGAATTTTTTTGATATTGATGAATGTTAATTAAAATTAAAAAATAAAACTTGACAAACTTTTGTGGTTGCTCGATTAAATACCGTAATTTTTACAAGTTGAACCGACTTCAATAGAGAAAATTAAGGTGTTTTTTTTCCTTTTGTTTATTTATGGTTATGTTAAAAGCAAGTATAAAAGGAGAATGCTTACTTTTGTTTTTGTTCTTTTATCAATGGGCCTCTTATATGGTTTCAAGCTTGTCACAGGGTGGTGCATTTGATATGTTGGGAATTGAATTATTAAAGTAATATTTATCAAGTTACTGTTGTAGTTGAGGTTATTTGTACTATAATAATTCTCTTTAGGAGAATTATGTGCTTAGGTGCTCTAACTTGGGCTTCTTAATTTCAAGAAGCTTCTCTCGGTTTGTTATAGGAGAAGCAATCATCCAAACCCCTTAAAGGACGGAGGTACATTGAGCGCAGTATGAAAGTATTTAGATTTCTCTCGACTATTTTCATTAGTTAATATAATAATGTCAAGCAAATGGTAATCAGATTAGGTGTCGTGCTAATACCATGACTATCAATATTATGTGCCCGGATATCTTGATATTGTTGTGTGACGCATACCTTCGCAGTGCTTCATGATCTGAAGTTACCATTACTAGCTAGGCTCGTTTAGTTTTGCATTATTTATTCATAATGTGGTAGATTTTGTACGTAAAATGATAGCATATCCCCTAATTACCTCGCGCACTATATCCTAGCTGCTTATATTTTCTTGGAAATTAACTATCGTCTTACAATCAAGTTAATATACATTCTGCTATATGCAGGAGGGCGTTGCATGGGTGAGTGTATGATAAATGAGCACATTCAACCCTCGCTCGTCCCGGACAAAGTAATCCATCCCCAGTCTGACAAGTACTGGGCTCCACATCTAGAAATTGGAGTGTTTGGCCCGGAAAATAAAGCTGCTGCATGCAGGCTTCTTCTCCTTGCCAATGCTAGTGAAGACTCTGTACTGGAGCAGAAGGCCTTCTTCCGCCCGCTCGAGTTCGAGGATTTGGAAGCTGATGACCGTGGACTTGTATACATATAGGGAACTTATATTTTTAAATAAAAACTTGATGCTTCCCCATCATACTTCTCACATGAACAGTGAGTGATCCTATTTTTATGTGAGAGAGACTCGTGTGAAAATATCAGCTTCCTACATATATTATTGGGATATTAGAGGATGGTTAAAGAACTACTCCACCATATATAGTCTTTTGAAGTGGTTTTATGTAATATTGAGTGTTGTAGAATAAGACATGTTTTATGTCTGTATGATGCTTAGTGAGGCGGTCTTGCAACTCTCGTGCTGTCTGATGGAAGGACATTGTAATCATGGACGTAGCCAGGAATTCAAGTTGGAGGCGGTTATGTAAAAGTTTTGAGCAGATACTAAGAAAATATAGGGTTGGGGGGCGTCCGGTACTAACGACTGTTTACAGTGTTTTTTCAATAAAAATATATTTTTTTTTACAGTTTTTTGTTCAAACTTGCTTTATTATTTTTTATTTATTATTCTTATAATTGTGGTTAAAAAAATAAAAAAATAAATTACATGATATCGGTCGTTAGTACCGGACCGGACGCCCCCCCCCCCAATCTGAAAATATAAATATAAAATAAAATTTTGTATATTTTTCTTTTTTTTGTTTTCTATCGTTTTTAAATTTTTAATATATTTATAAAATAATAATTCATGATTTATTCAATTATTAAGCACAACAAAATTATTTTCATGTAGTTAATAATAAATAACAAACACCACCATAATTTTTTTTTATGGATAATAAGTTATTTTAGTTAAACTAAATATGTCAACAAACAAAAAAAATAATAAATAATAAATGTAAATTATGTGAGTGATAAGGATATTTATAAAAAATAAATGTAAATTATATGACTAATAAGGATATTTATGTTGTAACTATTAGATGTAAGTGATATTTTTGTCTAAAATTCAATGACCACTACATTACCACATATTTTTTGGTCATCTGATTACGAAAATCTTATACTTTATAATGTATTTGATTATCGAAAATATAAAATTACCAGTGTAATAAATACGATCTATAAAGATGACTAGCTTAAATTATGGAATATTTAAAATGATCATTTTAGATGATCTGTAACAAACGTCCGCACAAGTTAAATTAATCTAGCGATCCAAAATTTATTTTTTCGGTTCTCTAATAAGAGTTTTCTTATTCTTTTTAAACATTTTATAAAATTTTAAAATTATAATTAAGTGATTAATATTATATTATTTAAAAATATTATTAAATAACTATCATTTCAAGAATGGAAATAAATTTTCATCACAATTTTAAAAATTAATATTATATTATTTAAATAATATTTAAATAACTATCATTTCAGACTGAAAATAAATTTTCATCACAATTTTAAAATTTTAAAATTCAAAACACTCCATTTTTAGTGAAATGGAGGGAGAACTATATAGCCCATTACTCGACCCGTATGCATATCTATGATCCTAGAAATTCACTCTACCCGCAGAAATATCTTCTCCCTCCTTCCTGCATTTTTATCAACTTCATCTTCTTTCATCCGGCTAGAGCTTGAGCCAGATAACAGAAACACCCGCCATAACCAAACTATCAGTTATCTCTTACTAATATAAACTTAATGCTGTAATTACATATGTTTATATACATTTTTCAAACCAAATAAAACCCCAGAACATTTTCTGAATTATATTTTAAGAAAAATCATAGAAATTTACAAGGCAGAATGGCAGTTTTGGCTACTGCAACTCCACCATTAAACTTGAGCAGAAACTCAGAGGTACGTACTTATTGTTCTTTGGATGGTTCAATTTCTTCAGCTACAATTTCTACGAATAATGAGCAAGAAATTTCAAAGAAATTCAGCTATAGTAGAGCATCTCCTTCTGTTAGATGGCCCCACCTTAAGCTCACTGACACCCACCACCATTCACCTCCGTCTCAATTTGATGCGGTAGATTTTACAGATAAGAGGGGTAAAATTAATACCCAGAAGGGAAATGAAGAGGAGTTTATGGGTAATAGTGATGAAACCCTAGAAGTGTTGGGTAGGCCTAGTAGGACTAGGACAAAGAAAATGACCAAATTGGCACTTAAGAGGGCAAAAGATTGGCGACAAAGGGTTCAATTTTTGACTGATAGGATTTTACAGTTAAGGTCAGAGGAGTTTGTGGCTGATGTATTGGATGATAGGAAAGTACAGATGACACCAACTGATTTTTGTTTTGTGGTGAAATGGGTCGGTCGGTCGAGCTGGCAACGGGCGTTAGAGGTTTATGAATGGCTGAATCTTCGGCATTGGTACTCTCCTAATGCCAGGATGCTTGCAACTATACTTTCTGTTCTTGGCAAGGCTAATCAGGAAGCATTAGCTGTGGATATATTTACTCGGGGAGAGCAAGGGGTTGGTAATACTGTCCAAGTTTACAATGCAATGATGGGTGTTAATGCCCGGAATGGTCGGTTTACTAAGGTTCAAGAACTGCTCGATTTGATGCGCGAACGAGGTTGTGAGCCGGACTTAGTTAGCTTTAATACATTGATTAATGCCCGTTTCAAATCGGGGTCTATGGAACCAAATATGGCAGTTGAACTTCTAAATGAAGTGAGGAGGTCAGGCCTTCGACCTGATATAATTACATACAACACTCTTATTAGTGCTTGCTCTCGTGGCTCCAATTTGGAGGAGGTGGTTAAGATATATGATGACATGGAAAGAAGTAAATGTCAACCTGATTTATGGACTTATAATGCTATGCTTTCTGTTTATGGGAGATGTGGACTGTCTACGGAAGCTGAAAGGCTCTTTCAGGAGTTGGAGTCTAAAGGTTTTTCCCCGGATGCAGTAACGTATAATTCTTTGCTTTATGCATTTGCAAGAGAAGGAAATGTGGAGAAGGTGAAGGAAATTTGTGAGGAAATGGTGAGAATGGGGTTTGGAGAGGATGAGATGACTTATAATACCATCATTCACATGTATGGACAGCAGGGTCAACATGATCAGGCCTTGCAACTTTACAGAGACATGAAATCTTCTGGTCGAGAACCTGATGTAGTTACATTTACGGTTCTGATTGATTCACTTGGGAAAGCTAATAAGATTGCCGAGGCTGCGAATGTGATGTCAGAGATGCTAAATGCTGGTATTAAACCCACCTTACGAACCTACAGTGCTTTGATATGTGGGTACGCAAAGGCTGGGAAGAGATTGGAGGCCGAAGATACCTTTGATTGCATGCTGAGGTCAGGGATCAAACCAGATCACCTAGCATATTCAGTCATGTTAGATGTTCAATTGAGGTCTATTGAGACCAAGAAGGCAATGATGTTGTATCATCAAATGGTGCGTGATGGATTCACCCCTGATGTTGGCCTTTATGAGGACATGCTACGAGTTCTTGGAAGAGAAAACAAAGAGGATGGTATTCAAAAAGTGATCAAGGATATGGAAGAATTATGCAACTTCAACCCGCAAATTATTTCATCTATTTTAGTTAAGGGGGAATGCTATAATTATGCTGCAAAAATGTTAAGATTAGCCATTAGACAGGGTTATGATTTGGACCATGATAACTTATTATCTATAGTGAGTTCTTATAGCTCAGCTGGAAGGCACTCAGAAGCAAAGGAATTACTGGAATTTTTGAAAGAGCATTCACCAGGATCCCAACAGTTGGTGACTGAAGCTATGATTGTCACTCTGTGCAAAGCTCATCAATTGCAGGCTGCTTTGGATGAATACAGAGAAGGCATGAAGCTCGGATTGTTTAGTCGGAGCTTCATTATGTATGATTCTCTTATTAAGTGCTGTGAGGAGGCTGACCTGTTTGCTGATGCGTCTCAGGTATATTCGGACATGAGATTCATTGGGTTGGAACCTTCTCAGGAACTCTGCAGGCGCATGGCACTTATGTATTGTAAAATGGGCTTTCCTGAAACTGCTCACAATTTGGTTGATCAGGCGGAAGCAAAGGGCATTAAAGTTAATGATATGTCGATGTATGTTGGTCTTATTGAGGCTTATGGCAAGTTGAAGTTACTGGAGAAGGCAGAAAGTGTGGTGGGGAGTCTTAGATGTAGATGTAGTAGTGTGGACAGGAAGGCTTGGAATGCTTTAATACATGCTTATGCTGCAAATGGTTTCTATGAGAAAGCGAGAGCTGCTTTCACTACGATGATGAGAGACGGTCCTTCCCCTACTGTAGATTCCATTAATGGTCTCATGCAAGCTTTGATTGTTGATGGGAGATTAAATGAATTATACCTTTTAATTCAAGAATTGCAAGATATGGGTTTCAAGATCAGTAAGAGTTCTATTGTTTTGATGCTTGATGCATTTGCTCAAGCCGGTAACATATTTGAAGTGAAGAAAATATACCACGGAATGAAGGCGGCAGGGTATTTTCCTACTATGCACCTTTATAAAGTTATGATCATGTTATTATCTAAGGGAAGACGAGTAAGGGATGTTGAGGCAATGGTTTCTGAGATGGAGGAAGCAGGTTTTAAGCCTGATATTTCAATATGGAATTCTTTGCTCAAGTTATATGCAGGAATTGAAGACTATACGAAGACAGCTCAGGTATACCAGCAGATTCAAGAAGCTGGACTTATACCCAATGAGGATACTTACAATTCTTTGATAGTAATGTACTGCAGAGATCGCAGACCAGAAGAAGGTTTGTCACTGATGCATGAAATGAAAAGGCTAGGCTTGGATCCTAAGTTGGACACCTACAAAAGCCTACTTTCAGCATTTGGTAAGCTACAGATGTTGGAACAAGCTGAGGAACTTTTTGACACACTGCGGTCACAAGGATACATGCTCAACCGCTCTTTTTATCATATAATGATGAAAACATATAGAAACTTGGGCAACCATTCCAAAGCTGAAAACTTACCGGTGATGATGAAAGAAGCCGGTGTTGAACCAACAATTGCTACAATGCATTTGTTAATGATCTCTTATGGAAGCGCAGGTCGTCCAATTGAAGCTGAAGAAGTGCTTAATAATTTGAAATCAACTGGTGAAAGCCTTAGTACACTACTGTATAGTTCAGTTATAGATGCTTATCTCAAGAATGGAGATTATAATATTGGAGTCCAGAAGCTCTTGGAGATGAAAAGAGAAGGTCTAGAGCCAGATCACAGGATATGGACTTGCTTTATTAGGGGTGCAAGTTTGTGCCACAGTACAAGTGAAGCCATGATTCTCCTAACTGCTATTAGAGATGCTGGTTTTGATATTCCAATCAAGTACTTTGTTATGCTTAATTTTTTTCACTTATTTTTCTTCCATTTTCTGGTTTTATCTTGTAAATGCAAATAACCTCTTGACTCTATATTGCAGGCTTCTGACAGAGAATTCAGAATCACTGGTTTTGGAGATGGATCAGTGTCTTGAGAAACTAGAACCCATAGAAGATAATGCAGCATTTAACTTTGTAAATGCTTTGGAAGACATGTTGTGGGCATTTGAACTGCGTGCCACTGCTTCATGGGTTTTACAACTGGCAGTCAAAAGAAACATTTATCATCATGATGTTTTCAGGTAGCTACTTTATTTGGTTGTACACTATTCTGGGTTCTTTTTTTTTAGTAGGGTCAGTCATTTCCATATTAAGAAGATCTTACCCAGTTCCCAATATCCACCAAAAATTCTTAGAAAAGAGGGTATAGGAACATTAGTATGATCACAAATTAATATCCAACAAGTTGCTGTCTTGAATTACCTCCCAGATTTTTATTTTTTTATTTTTTTTGGGGGGGGGGGGGGGGGGACAAGGTGCTATCTTCTCAGCAGGCTTAATGCTGATCAACTCTGCTGCCTTATATGAGATTGGAAAATTGGAACATTTTCTGCATCAGTGGATGAAGACTTGAGAGCATAATGATTTCTGGATGACCATGTTCCCACTTCCCACAGAAAAGGTACTTTCGAGAAACGACAAGCACGACTGGAGTGGGTATACACACAAATCCATTTACGGATCCATATGCTCTTATTGGAACTGGAATTTCCACAACAGGTGGCTGGTATATTACCATAATGAAACTGCCTTTTTTCCCTGCATCAAATTGTTGTAAACTCTATTGGAAGGCTGGCATAGTTTCTTACATCAGCTCCAAAAGGAAATTTGATTGGAATCGAGTATGTTTTGTGGAGTTCATAAATGCATAAAAGAACTCGTATTATTGGCTGTGGCGTGCTGAGAATCTGAGACACCTCTTCAATGGTCCTATTACGCCCAGCCTGCCAGCCCGCTCTGAAGAATTCATGGGTTGGCGACGAGATAGATTGGGTGTGCAAATACTAACCAAGCCAAGTCTCACTGATAAGCAGGGTATCTTGATTCCAAGCCATGCCTTAATGATAGTTTGATGGAACCTGTGGATGCTGAAGATTCGAATGAAAGCGAATTAACGGTTCATTCCAAGGGATAGTGGAACAAATTATGGACTAATTCATTTATTCTTACTCTCTGATAGGTCATGAGCTAACTCTACACCTGAAATATAAGTTGAAAGGCAATATCACCTACGAAAGCATTTAATATTTGATTGCTAAATTGAGGGCGATCATTTGCTAGAGGAAAAATAATTGGTTATTGCATTAATATTCTTTCGAGTAACAAACTTTTATACGCAAGTTCTATTGAAATGAATTTTCCCTGAAAAGTTCTGAGAGAGTGCCTTGAGGAACATTGACAATGAGAGACAATTTATGGTATTAGACTGCACATCCCATCAAGCCTTTCGTAATACTATCTGTAGAGCATCTAACACTTAATAAATGCTTGCTATTTAGTTGATAAAAAGTTGGTATGTAGCAGAATTTTATTCTTGTTTCTAGTGGGAGGTATATTGTTTGAAAAATGACTATTTGAAAGCCTTGAAGGGTATCAAAGGGAGGCAGGGAGGTAGCATTTGTTTATTATGAACGTGGTCTAAAGTTTCATATGCATGTCATGATCACACCATTTTCTTTCCATGGAAGTTTCCACGTTGTTGATGCAAATTCTATTCAGTCATTTTTCGTAAATTTGCTGTAAACTATTCTCTTGTGCAGGGTTGCTGACAAGGACTGGGGGGCTGATTTCAGAAAGTTGTCTGCTGGTGCTGCTCTCGTTGGTCTCACTTTATGGCTTGACCACATGCAGGTAAAATTTATCTCAATCTTTTGGATCTTCTACTGTGGAAGTTGACTGGTTGTTTTCTTCCACCACCACCCCCCAAAGACCCTTACTCCTTTTTAAATTTCTCCTTCAGAAATCTCTTAAGGGAAGGATAACTCCTTAGCTCTCAAGCCTTTAATCTCCAAAAATCCTGAACAGGGACTTTCTTTGATATTAATATTTTTCTAGGCCCTTTTTAAATAGAACTATATTGCTACATGGAATCCACAGCATGGCTCATGATCCAAGTCATGGTCGAATCATAACCTGTAAATTTTGTTGCCGACATGGTATTAAAGGACAGGTTGGTCTCAAGCCAATTGAATCAATCTGTACTGATTTTCCATCCTAGATCAGGTTCCTTCTACCATTGCATTATTGATTCTATGTTACTTTATGAGGATTGTAATCTAATTTAATTTTCAAAGGTAACTAGATCTGGTTCAGATCTATTTAGTCGACTAGTTATTCTTGAAATCATCTCCTCTTACTTACTCTATTCTGTTATTTGTTTTAGCCCTCTCAAACATATGCGAAGGTCATATCTAGTTGTGTGTAAAGATCTCAAATAATGTATGATAATAAGAAAAACCCACAATATGGATGAAAACAAAGTACAAGACAACACAAACATCAAGCAATTTAATGTGGTTCGGGAAACCTGCCTACATCCACAAAGAGAATATACTTCACTAGACTTGAAGAACTTGTGTTAAATAAATAACTATGCCTTTGCATTTGTCACCCAAACCCAATACTAAAGCCCTATGTACACCCTCTCTCAAGTTCCTTTGTAGATACTTAGATCTCTCACTCGCTAGGAATTTTCCTTGTGCTATCTACATCTTGTCTTGTTCTCTCTAAGAAACTCCAAGGACCTTTTTATAGAACAAAGATGGAGATTGCAATCCAAAACAGAACAGGGACCCAAAACCTTAATGGATTAGGAAACCTAAATCCTTTATGGATAAAAGAATTAAGTCGTATCACAACTTCTATACCCTTGAAAGTTATAGTTCAATAATAATACAAAAATAATATCTTAAGAGATCTAGTGCTGTCACCTTTTTCTGCCTAGAGTCTTCTGCTATGATATTTGCAGTCTTACAATATACTGTCATTGTTGCAGGACGCATCCTTAGAGGGTTTCCCGGAGTCTCCAAAATCTGTTGTACTGATTACAGGGACATCAGAATACAATCAGGTTTCTTTGAACAGCACATTAAAAGCATACCTTTGGGAAATGGGGTCCCCTTTTTTGCCGTGTAAAACTCGTAGTGGGCTCCTTGTAGCGAAGGCCCACTCTTTAAGGATGTGGTTGAAGGACTCCCCATTTTGCTTGGACCTTGAGTTGAAAAATAGTTCATCTCTTCCTGAGGAAAACTCAATGCAGCTCATTGAAGGATGTTACATTAGATGTGGCCTGGTTCCAGCTTTCAAAGACATTACGGAGAGGCTCGGGCTAGTGAGGCCTAAGAAGTTCTCCCGGTTGGCTTTGTTGTCAGATGAGAAAAGAGACAAAGCTATTGAAGCTGATATAGTGGGGATGAAAGAAAAGTTAGAGAAGATGAACAAGTTTGGGGCTACGAGGAAGAATAGCATCAAAAAGTTCAGAAAGAGAACATTCATCAGGAGGAATGCTGTCAAACGTTGAATAGACCAAGTCAGAAAAGTAATCTTTAAAATAGAGTTGCCTTGTATGCTGTGGTTCTGAAGTTTGGGTCTATCTTAACGTGCATGCATGTCTAGAAAAGCATGAAGTAGGCACAACAAAATTATTTTCATGCAGTTAATAATAAATAACAAACGCCACCATTATTTTTTTATGGATAATGAGTTATTTTAGTTAAACTAAATATGTCAACAAGCAAAAAAATAAATAAATGGTAAAATTAATAATATTATATTATTTAAAAATATTATTGAATAACTATCATTTCAAGAATGGAAATAAATTTTCATCATTCGGTGCTCCCCCCAAACTGAACTGAGATTTGGATCATATGAACCGTGCCTGATTTGATCTCAAAACTGGTAGCTACAATTGTCGGCCGTGCTATGCTAGACTAAATGTTTGTACCCTTCGGCATGCCATATTCCCAAAGCGGTTTATGTTCTTCATAAGCCATTTGTTCTTGATTTTTAGCCGTAGCCTGAGTTGATTTTAAATTCCTCTAAAAAGTTCGTTCAATTTCACTGTCGTACGGGACTAAATCGGGACCCTTGGATCATGTTTGCATAAACTACTGAATTTACCCCGGTGCGCACACAAATCCCATATCACTGCTTGAACAAACTTGAACAGAAGGAAGTTTGTAAAAGCAAATAAAATAAAAATAAAAATTTGTTTAAATAAACTAAACTAATAAAGACCAATAATAAAATAATTATTAGAACCGTTCTCCTGCAATGGCGCCAAAAACTTGTTGTCCGTTTTATATAATGACAAATACGCGCAAGTATACACGACCAATCAAGTAATAAAAAAGTAAGAAGAATGTCGAACCCACAGGGAACAGTTAATAATAATTATTCTAATTATCCAGTTTCTAGTAATTTATCCTACTTAAACATTCACTCCAATTGATTTGTGAGAACTGATTAAATTAAAGTGATTAAGAACTAATTAAACTGACAAGTATTGATTACCAGATGGTTAAGATATATGAATACAATTTCCCCAATTGCTTTGCAATATTCCCCTTACCTTATTTCCCCTTGATTTATCCAATGAATTGATAACTAGGATTGTCTATCAATTTATTAACATCTTTCAATGATTAATAAAAAGATCTATTCCAGTCATTTTGCTATTTTCGTGCAAAACACTTAAAACAGATTCATTAAGCACAAACTCCTAACACAGTTACACATGGCATACAAGTACTTTCGTCTCATATACTATTATGCTATTTTAATTAGAATCAACAAATTCATGCTTATTATATTCAAATTTAATCTAAGATTTTCTATGTCAATTCAATCAAAAATATGAGGTTAATTGTTGGCCAAACAATTATTTAATTACGCTCAGATTATAATAATCAACCCAAAGGAATCATCAAGTAGAAATAATAGGTAATTGAATTACACTCTGTTTCTGATTTTTAAAATTGACAGAAAAGAAAAGAAATGGACGGAAAATTTAACTTTTCTTTTCAATTCTTATGTTTCTAAGTTTTTTAATAAACGGAAAAGAAATGAAATGAATAGAAAACTTGGCTACTTTTCCTGCCAAAGTTTTCCGTCCAAAATTGACCTGATTTGGACGGAAAGAAAATTGGAATAAGTAATATTTTTATAATTCTCATATTATCCTCAACTTTTAATATAATAAATTTTAAATTACAACTCATGTCCTTAATTTTAAATTTTCTATCATTTTCTATTAAAAACTCAGAAATAACCCAAAGGAAAACTTCAAATTTTCAATTCTTTTCTTTTCTTTTCTAATTTAAAATTTCTATTCTTTTCTATTCAAAACTTAATGCTTTACAAACGGTTCCATTGTTTTCCTAATTAAGAAATTAGTTCTGTTCGGTAGTGTTTTACCGATCCTCTTTGGGGCTGAAGGCTTGGGCCGGGTCAAAGGAGGCCGGGCTCATGTGTTCGGTAGCATAGAGGAGGATGGGGTCGAGTCCCCGAGCCCGATAGGCCGGGACCCGGTTGTGACCATGGAGGTCGGGGTCGGGCCTTCGCGTCTTTTGGGACAGGGCCCAGACCGGTGCTTTTGTCTGGCTGATAGGTTGGGCCTAAAGGTTTGAGAAGCCCGCATGCAGAGTTGGAGTGATAAGGAGTTTACGTGATTAAGGGCATTAACCCTAATCATACGCTAACAAGGCAACTCCAAAGGCAGTGGTGGAAAGGGATTCCACTTGCACCTTTTAAAAAGATTGTGTTGGACCCAAATATGGTAGCTAACATGTTTAGGAGTCCTACTCTAATTCGGAGAAGGATTCCAAGGTGGTGGGACTCTATAAATACAAGGCCAAGGTTACAATTAAGAGGTAAGACCTACTTTGAGCACTAAACACATAACCTCCATTGTTAAACCTTGTGAACGGCCTGTACTTATTCTCACACCGGAGCTATCCCCCGGCGGCACGACCGTCAAGCTTCTGTGTGATCTGTTATTGTGCAGGTTTCAGCGCGTGTATTTTGTGATTGGACGCGCAGACGAAACTTGGCGTTAACATTTGGCGCTAGAAGGAGGGCTTTAGTGTTTCTTTGCAATCACAAATACCTTTTTTCGGCAGCAGATCATGGCGAGTATGGATAACATCGTTGTCTCAGAAAAGGCAAAGACCCAGCAGTCTCACCCGACTACACAGGTGAGGGGGTCGGTGAAGGACCGCCTGGGATCTAAAGTTCTAGAGGTGGAAGAAATACCAGTTCATGATCTTCGGCGAAAGCTCTTCCACAGTAGTCAGCACACGCCTCAGCAAGCGAGTCAGGCCGACGAGAGACGCTCGCGGGCCCTCGTGAGGGAGGACAAAAGAGAAGGCAGCCGAGATCAACGGGAGTTTCTCCTGCAGAAGAAAATGGAACAAAACAAGGATGCCATGTAGGCCCTTCGGCTGCAACAGGAGGAACTCGAGAGACAGATGGCCGACATGGCCGGAGATCAAGAGGCCTGTTCTAGGAGGCATAGGAACCGGAGCCGATCCCGGTCACCCCGACGGGGGGAGAAGAGAAGAGAAACGAGCAGGCACAGAAGCCGCTCTCGAGATGGCAGCAGCAGAAGGAGAAGTCGTTCGGCTGAACGCAGATCAGATCACCCAGCGAGGTCGGGCCGAACGAAGAGGGATGTGTCTCCTGAGTACGGGAGGGACCGACGTCGATCGTCCCCTCGGAATGAAGGATCCGACCCCCTCGTTCGAAGGGTGGCCGAGTTGGAAAAATTGCTGAGGGCAAAAAACTCAACGGGGACATCTTCGGCATGCCTAGGATCCCCCTTCTCTTCCGATATCAACCAAGTCACAGCCGACCCAAAAAAGAAGATGCCCCCGATGGATACGTATGACGGACTGGGAGATCCCTATGACCACTCGGATGGGTATGACCGGCTGATGTCATACTATGGGCATTCGGATGCGGCCAAATGTCATATGTTCGCTACAACCCTGAAGAAGAGTGCCAGAGAATGGATGGGGACCCTGGCAGCAGGATCAATCGGATCATGGAACGATCTTCGAGAAAAATTCCATGCTCGGTTCGGAAGCAACCGAAGACGAGGGAAGATCACGGCATCCCTCATGCAGGTCCGACAAGGATCCGACAAGACCCTAGGCCAATATGTGAAAAGTTTTCGGGAGGCAGTGGGATCGGTAGCAGAGTTGAATTCCCCTCAAGCCCTGGGATTTTTTACAACCGGCTTAGACATCGGGAGATCTAAGAAGCTGGTAAAGGATTTGGTGATTAACCCTCCGACAGACTTGACCGAGGCCTTTCATCGGGCAGAAGGGTTCATCGCTATAGAAGAAGCTTTGGGAAATTTCAAACCACACCACCAACATTATGAGAAATCGAAAGACCGGGAAAAACCGACCTACCAACGTTCGGACAACAACCAGTGGAGATCAGACCGAACGGAAAAGAAAAGCTACAACGGGGGAGGTTCAGGTAGCAACCGACCTCCACTACCCAACCGTAATGTCAACAAGGTCTATACTCTCCTCACTGCGGATCGGTCAAAAATTCTATAGGAGATGAAAAACCAACCATTCTACGAGCCATGCCCCAGGCGAACCAAGCCCGGAAGGCGAGGTCGAGACAAGTACTGCGAATACCATCAGAGCACTGGACACTCGACCGAAGCATGCGTTAATCTGATGGATATGATCGAGAAAAATGTCCAGAACGGACAACTGATACAATATGTAGCAGGTCGGGGAAATGCAGTGGCGCCCAGAGAGGAGACCACAGATCAGATCCTGGATACCCAGACTCCACAGAATCCCCCCAGCCCGAGGTGTAGTTGATGTCATTTCGGGGGGTTCCGTTGGACGGGTATCGGGAAGAAAAAGGAGTGGGCATCTGGGAGCAGTGCTATCCGTCACGGGGTCAACTCCCAAAAAGGATCAGGCATATCCGGGAACGTCTATCTCATTTACGGACGAGGATTACCCGACGGATCTCATCGAGCCCCATGATGGTGCGTTGGTAATAACGGCTCAGGTCGGGATAGTGGATATGAAAAGAATGATGATAGACAACGGGTCTTCGGTCGACATCCTATATACTCATGCCTATCAGAGGTTAGACCTACAAGGAAAGAAGATGGATTTGGGAGAAGAAGGACCCCTGTACGGATTTAGTGGAGATCCGGTGTATGTGTCGGGCACCATCGAACTGCCAGTTAAGTTCGGCACAACACCCAATCAGGTCGAGATAATGGTCAGATTCTTTGTTGTTCAAGTAGATTCAGCATACAACGCGATCCTCGGAAGACCGACCCTGACAGCCTTGCAAGCAGTAACTTCGATACCTCACTTTAAAATCAAGTTTCCAACACCGAACGGGATCGGGGAGGCAAAAGGAGACTTAGATATAGCCCGAAGGTGTTATCGGAATAGCTTGATTTCTTCAGGGGTCGGGGTCAGCAAGCATAGACAGACAATGGCCATTGAGATAGAGCCATTCACGGAAAGCAGCACCGAACCACTAGCTCTGCCTGCCGAAGAAACGGAGGACATCGAATTGATACCGGGGCAGAAAGAAAAACTAACTAAGATCGGGTCAGGGTTATCCGAACCCTTCAGGACCGGGCTGATAGAATTACTCCAAGTCTACGCTGATATCTTCGCATGGGAACCCAACGATATGCCGGGGGTAAGTGAATCACTGGCTCTGCACCGACTGCACGTGGACCCGGGCAAGAAACCGGTCATACAGAAGCGAAGGATTTTCGCCCCAGAAAGACAAAAAATCATCGACGAAGAGATTGCCAAACTCCTGGAGGCCGAATTTATCTTCGAGATTGATTACCCGGAGTGGTTGGCCAATGTGGTATTGGTCCAGAAGCAAAACGGGAAATGGAGGTTGTGTATCGACTACACGGATCTGAACAGGGCGTGTCCGAAGGATTTCTACCCTTTGCCCAACATAGATCAACTGATCGACGCCACGTCGGGATATGGTATGTTGAGTTTTATGGATGCATTCTCTGGGTACCACCAGATTTCGATGAGTAAGGAAGATATCCCGAAGACAAGTTTTATCACACATCGGGCGATATACGCATACAGGAAAATGACCTTCGGGCTACTGAATGCCGGGGCTACTTATCAGCGGATGACGAACTTGGTGTTCACGAAGCAATTGGGGAGGAGCATGGAGGTCTACGTAGACGACATGATCGTTAAAAGCATGTCAGTCCGTGATCATCTTGAAGATCTGGAGAACTACTTTGAGACAGTCAGAGAACGCAAGCTAAGGTTAAACCCGACCAAGTGCACATTTGGGCTGGGATCGGGAAAATTTCTAGGATATTTGGTCAGCAAAAGGGGAATCGAAGCAAACCCAGAGAAAATCCAGGCAGTCCTGGATATGAAATCCCCAAAGTCATACAAGGATGTGCAGAGACTAACGGGTCGGATCGCGGCCCTTCGAAGGTTCGTCTCTAAATCAGCTGAGAGGTGCCTTCCATTTTTTGACACCTTAAAAGGACCCAAGAACGAGAAAAGTTTTCAGTGGACTTCAGAATGCGAGGACGCCTTCCAAGGGATCAAACAATATCTTTCTTCGGCACCTCTGCTGATGAAACCGATCCCTTCGGAACCCCTATATCTTTATCTGGCAGCGAGTTCGATGGCAATAGGAGCAGCATTGGTTCGAGACAAAGGGGGAAATCAGTTCCCCGTATACTACGTCAGCCACGTGCTTCGGGACGCAGAACTCCGATACCCGAACCTAGAAAAATTTGCCTACGCTTTAATCATTGCAAGCAGAAAACTTTGGCATTATTTCCAGGGTCGGGTGGTGGTGGTATACACCGATCAGCCGTTGAAGAAAATTCTACATCGACCAGAGATTTTGGGAAGGCTGGCGGCATGGGCAATGGAGCTAACACAGTTTGCGCTAGAGTATCAACCCCGAACAGCAATCAAAGGACAAGCGCTAGCAGACTTCGTCGTGGAATGTTCGTTCTCGGAGCCAGATGTGGGATCGGTGACCGAAACGCAACACATAAAGTGTGACGACCCCAAAATAGGTCCATTCCACCCAACCCATTCTGAGTCGCCAAATACATGGTACAGAAAATAACTACAACTTTATTACCACAATTGTCGTGCAAAATACAACAACAGATATGCCGTGAGTTTGGATACAAATATATACCAAATGTGACATTGGACACCATCATGTGTCAGCACCTCACAAAGGTACCTTACATAAAGGTACAGTCAAAAACTGTTTTAGAAACTAGAATCTTTGGAAAGTGCTCAAGGAAACCCTCGTACATGGGAGGCCATGCTTCTAGGTTATGATAGATATCATATGGCCACAGAATTATTCTTGGTTGACCCAATAGACCCCAAAGAAAAACGAGAAGATTACTATCATATTCTTCCCAATGGTGAGTCTTCTCTTGACTTATCATTATCTCCACTGTCTCTAATTGAGAATTATACTTCAAACAAACACCAAGATTATATAGGTAGTGCCCATAGATATACTCAGCAAGTGGATGAGCACAACCTTGTCTTATGATGACACGAGGTTGTATGTCATTAGACATCTTGTATGATAGTGACAAAACACCCTTCCAACGTTGGGTTTGCCTCACCCTATTTTCTTCACCAAATATAACTACTAAATGATGACCACCGTTCTATTCCCTTGTTACCCTCGCTCGACCCAGCTACACTCTTATTACCTGAAAGGAATTGTGAAGCAAAAGGGTGAGCACAACTAGCTCAGTAAAGAATATCATGACTAAAGATAATTCAATTATCAATAGCCTTCATCAACAATAAATCAGAGATTTAGAACATATGGTAAATGATAAAAATTTCAACCATAGTTGCAGCGGAACGAGCAATCCATTAGAAGAGTCAAATAGACCATAAAGTCTATTATCTTCTCCATGTTAAAAATTCACCAACAATATTTTATCCATGTAACATCACTCAACAGTTCCTTTCCACAATCATATGAATAACTCATAATCATAATTGTGACTATAAATTTTTCTTCGCACCCAGGACGAAGAATATTTTCATCACCTGTCTTTACCTGAAACATCAAAGATCATGGTTATACCAAATCACAGTTCCTGTTTATAATCATACTAACAAATCCATCTTTGCACTACGGGCCAAAGATATTCATCAACAAACCATCTTTGCACTACGGGCCAAAGATATTCAACAACAGTTCATCTTTGCACTACAGGCCAAAGATATTCATCAACAGACCATCTTTGCACTACATGCCAAAGATATTCATCAACAATTCATATTTGCACTACAGGCCAAATATATTCATATCTCAAAGAAATATATAATCATTTCAGAATTTATATAAACAATAATTATAACCATGTTGATCAATTCACCTTTGCACTTAAGCTTAAGATATTCAATTATAAATTCAATGGTCATGATCATACCAGTCACAATTCAACTTTGCACTACAGGCCAAAGAGAACCCTAGTCATGATCATACCAATAATCTACCCATCTTTACACTCCAGTGAAAGAGAATTTCAACATCAGGGTTATAAAAATGTTATATATGATGATAAAAATAATATGATCAACATATAGTTTTAATCTCAAGAGTAATATTCGTAACTCATGAATAGTAAATCGTGAATAGTAACTCATGAATAGTAACCCCGACACAAAAGATAGAAATTCCACAATAAAATCCATACCAATATTTCGGTATAATGATATTGAAAGAATAACATTACTTAAATTTATAAACAATTTATTTTAATTGTTTACACTTTACTAATTAATGCATTTAATCATCATAAAATGCCAACTCTTACAATTTCATCATCAATAACCAAAACCCTCATCAAAAATCTGCATATACCTCATATAGGATTCTCAAGCCATAAAATCCTATTTTCTAATTTTCTTACTTCACATAACATATTTAATTCATTTACTCATAACTAGTCCATTTTCATGAAAAATACCAAATCAGTTCTAAAAATATTTCTTTTCTGGGATTTAGCATAATATAGTCCCATAGTGAACATATATTTTTCTCAGAATTTTTAAAAGTCATTTACTATTTTTCATATGGCCAAAATAGCCGAATATTTAGACATTTATCAAAAATTGTACTTTTGTCTAAAAATTCTGAAATTTACAGAGTATACTTCTATCATATACATGTACTCCCAATAAAAATTTTATCAATTTTGGAGTTAACCACAAGAAATTATAAGCAGTTACTTTTAAAATAGTCTTTTCTCATAAAATTCATAACTCTCAATCTATACATCTAAAAATCACCATTTTTGGACACAATCAATAAAACTCATCAAAATATCATTTCAAATTTTTCCAGAATTTTTGAAGTTCAGAAAAATTACGAAACTGAAAAACATAACAACCCTTAAAATCCCTTAAAATTCCTTACTATCCCTTACTATCCCTTACCTCAAAAGAGCAGTACTTCTGACTGGATATCGGATATGATGCTGAAGGAAACTTGCACTGATGAATAGCAACTCACCAAGTATCTAAAAACTCACAAAATATGCTTCATAATATAGAGAGAGAAAGAGAGAAAGCTTATGTTTCTGGTGTGATTTTCAATTCTAACTTAGCCCTCTATTTATAGGAAAATTTTGGTAGGTTTGACCTGCAACCTGATGGCTTTACCTGCTACTATTCCCACCCACCACATTTGAAATATAATTCAGCACATTTCTTCACCAACCACAAGTGGGGCCCACCAATTCTAGAATTTTCCACCAAAATGATAAACTCCGAAAATTCAACAATTTCTGAACCAGTCATCTTGTAAAATTCATAATAAATCATACGTTCATTTTTAACGGTTCAAAATTTGTGGACATATACTCAACTTATATATGTATAACATATCCAAAAATTACCACGATCCAACGGTCGGATTAAAAATTATAACACCCGCAATATTTCTCAAAAATCCTGATTTGATTTTTTAATACCTCCATTCCGATAAAAATACTGATAAAACACCTCAACATTAACTCCTTCATTTTTAACCACAAAAATATATCCCTCATTTATATCCACATAAAATAAATATTTCCTTATCATATGAATCAATAATTAATTATTCACAAATAATATTACAGAATCACATTTATGACAACCAGGCCGTTCCCAGGAAAGAGGGGGCTTTCCAATAAGGATTTCTCCTTACTGGCGCGCAATTAGATGACCAAACCTCTCCTTAGACAGAACTTTCTAGACATTGCCAATAATGTTATCTAATAATATTATTCAAATAATATGAATTATTGATCTGATAAATGAAAATACTGTGCAGCAACAATTATTGAAACAACAATAATATAAAATATCAACGCAGCAATTATTGAATCAATAAAATAAAATATTGAACAGTAATTACTGTAACAATTATTGAGTAGTGCCTTCTTACGTAAGAATCAATAATTTCAAAAATACTATGCAATACCGTGTGCTACTGTGCAATAACGCGTATTACTGTATTTTAACCACCGGGTATTCCAACAGTGTTAACGGTAACAACTACGCCGTTATTTGTAAAAACTCAAATTTGTCGTTTTCTTCACCCGACAGTTATTCTGTTATGGGGCCCACAAATGTCTGCGTTATCGTACGAATATTCTCTGACAGAAAGAATATTCCACGACCAAACGAATATTCCCCGACAAAAATGATTATTTTATAACCACTTGTGTATTTTGAAAAAAAATCATATATCACCCTTAACTTTAACATTTATCAATTAAACCATTTACTGAATAGT
Source organism: Panax notoginseng (assembly GCA_016801055.1). Taxonomy (NCBI): domain Eukaryota; kingdom Viridiplantae; phylum Streptophyta; class Magnoliopsida; order Apiales; family Araliaceae; genus Panax; species Panax notoginseng. The sequence continues at coordinate 200,080,428 of CM029012.1, read as the reverse complement.
AATTATAAGAAAAATTGAATACTTTTATTTCATAAAATTCGGGGTCTTACAATCTCCCCTCCTTATGAAATTTCGTCCCCGAAATTTACGTACCTGGTATTTCAAAGAATTGAGAATACCTTCCTTTCATTTCAGATTCCATCTTCCCTGTCATCATAATTTCTCCATTGCTCATCTCCTGTATTTCAAATATCATTCTAGAATACAGCATCAAAATAAGGGTTAATTGAACAAATTAACATATCACATAATATCCCAATATTATGACTGACCAACAAATAAGCTTAGGTAGGACACACTAGCGAAGGATTTACTCATCTCTCCCCTCCTAGTTATATTTCCCGATCTCCGCCAGAGATCATATCCCTAAGCTCTGATACCACCTGTGACGACCCCAAAATAGGTCCATTCCACCCAACCCATTCTGAGTCGCCAAATACATGGTACAGAAAATAACTACAACTTTATTACCACAATTGTCGTGCAAAATACAACAACAGATATGCCGTGAGTTTGGATACAAATATATACCAAATGTGACATTGGACACCATCATGTGTCAGCACCTCACAAAGGTACCTTACATAAAGGTACAGTCAAAAACTGTTTTAGAAACTAGAATCTTTGGAAAGTGCTCAAGGAAACCCTCGTACATGGGAGGCCATGCTTCTAGGTTATGATAGATATCATATGGCCACAGAATTATTCTTGGTTGACCCAATAGACCCCAAAGAAAAACGAGAAGATTACTATCATATTCTTCCCAATGGTGAGTCTTCTCTTGACTTATCATTATCTCCACTGTCTCTAATTGAGAATTATACTTCAAACAAACACCAAGATTATATAGGTAGTGCCCATAGATATACTCAGCAAGTGGATGAGCACAACCTTGTCTTATGATGACACGAGGTTGTATGTCATTAGACATCTTGTATGATAGTGACAAAACACCCTTCCAACGTTGGGTTTGCCTCACCCTATTTTCTTCACCAAATATAACTACTAAATGATGACCACCGTTCTATTCCCTTGTTACCCTCGCTCGACCCAGCTACACTCTTATTACCTGAAAGGAATTGTGAAGCAAAAGGGTGAGCACAACTAGCTCAGTAAAGAATATCATGACTAAAGATAATTCAATTATCAATAGCCTTCATCAACAATAAATCAGAGATTTAGAACATATGGTAAATGATAAAAATTTCAACCATAGTTGCAGCGGAACGAGCAATCCATTAGAAGAGTCAAATAGACCATAAAGTCTATTATCTTCTCCATGTTAAAAATTCACCAACAATATTTTATCCATGTAACATCACTCAACAGTTCCTTTCCACAATCATATGAATAACTCATAATCATAATTGTGACTATAAATTTTTCTTCGCACCCAGGACGAAGAATATTTTCATCACCTGTCTTTACCTGAAACATCAAAGATCATGGTTATACCAAATCACAGTTCCTGTTTATAATCATACTAACAAATCCATCTTTGCACTACGGGCCAAAGATATTCATCAACAAACCATCTTTGCACTACGGGCCAAAGATATTCAACAACAGTTCATCTTTGCACTACAGGCCAAAGATATTCATCAACAGACCATCTTTGCACTACATGCCAAAGATATTCATCAACAATTCATATTTGCACTACAGGCCAAATATATTCATATCTCAAAGAAATATATAATCATTTCAGAATTTATATAAACAATAATTATAACCATGTTGATCAATTCACCTTTGCACTTAAGCTTAAGATATTCAATTATAAATTCAATGGTCATGATCATACCAGTCACAATTCAACTTTGCACTACAGGCCAAAGAGAACCCTAGTCATGATCATGCCAATAATCTACCCATCTTTACACTCCAGTGAAAGAGAATTTCAACATCAGGGTTATAAAAATGTTATATATGATGATAAAAATAATATGATCAACATATAGTTTTAATCTCAAGAGTAATATTCGTAACTCATGAATAGTAAATCGTGAATAGTAACTCATGAATAGTAACCCCGACACAAAAGATAGAAATTCCACAATAAAATCCATACCAATATTTCGGTATAATGATATTGAAAGAATAACATTACTTAAATTTATAAACAATTTATTTTAATTGTTTACACTTTACTAATTAATGCATTTAATCATCATAAAATGCCAACTCTTACAATTTCATCATCAATAACCAAAACCCTCATCAAAAATCTGCATATACCTCATATAGGATTCTCAAGCCATAAAATCCTATTTTCTAATTTTCTTACTTCACATAACATATTTAATTCATTTACTCACAACTAGACCATTTTCATGAAAAATACCAAATCAGTTCTAAAAATATTTCTTTTCTGGGATTTAGCATAATATAGTCCCATAGTGAACATATATTTTTCTCAGAATTTTTAAAAGTCATTTACTATTTTTCATATGGCCAAAATAGCCGAATATTTAGACATTTGTCAAAAATTGTACTTTTGTCTAAAAATTCTGAAATTTACAGAGTATACTTCTATCATATACATGTACTCCCAATAAAAATTTTATCAATTTTGGAGTTAACCACAAGAAATTATAAGCAGTTACTTTTAAAATAGTCTTTTCTCATAAAATTCATAACTCTCAATCTATACATCTAAAAATCACCATTTTTGGACACAATCAATAAAACTCATCAAAATATCATTTCAAATTTTTCCAGAATTTTTGAAGTTCAGAAAAATTACGAAACTGAAAAACATAACAACCCTTAAAATCCCTTAAAATTCCTTACTATCCCTTACTATCCCTTACCTCAAAAGAGCAGTACTTCTGACTGGATATCGGATATGATGCTGAAGGAAACTTGCACTGATGAATAGCAACTCACCAAGTATCTAAAAACTCACAAAATATGCTTCATAATATAGAGAGAGAAAGAGAGAAAGCTTATGTTTCTGGTGTGATTTTCAATTCTAACTTAGCCCTCTATTTATAGGAAAATTTTGGTAGGTTTGACCTGCAACCTGATGGCTTTACCTGCTACTATTCCCACCCACCACATTTGAAATATAATTCAGCACATTTCTTCACCAACCACAAGTGGGGCCCACCAATTCTAGAATTTTCCACCAAAATGATAAACTCCGAAAATTCAACAATTTCTGAACCAGTCATCTTGTAAAATTCATAATAAATCATACGTTCATTTTTAACGGTTCAAAATTTGTGGACATATACTCAACTTATATATGTATAACATATCCAAAAATTACCACGATCCAACGGTCGGATTAAAAATTATAACACCCGCAATATTTCTCAAAAATCCTGATTTGATTTTTTAATACCTCCATTCCGATAAAAATACTGATAAAACACCTCAACATTAACTCCTTCATTTTTAACCACAAAAATATATCCCTCATTTATATCCACATAAAATAAATATTTCCTTATCATATGAATCAATAATTAATTATTCACAAATAATATTACAGAATCACATTTATGACAACCAGGCCGTTCCCAGGAAAGAGGGGGCTTTCCAATAAGGATTTCTCCTTACTGGCGCGCAATTAGATGACCAAACCTCTCCTTAGACAGAACTTTCTAGACATTGCCAATAATGTTATCTAATAATATTATTCAAATAATATGAATTATTGATCTGATAAATGAAAATACTGTGCAGCAACAATTATTGAAACAACAATAATATAAAATATCAACGCAGCAATTATTGAATCAATAAAATAAAATATTGAACAGTAATTACTGTAACAATTATTGAGTAGTGCCTTCTTACGTAAGAATCAATAATTTCAAAAATACTATGCAATACCGTGTGCTACTGTGCAATAACGCGTATTACTGTATTTTAACCACCGGGTATTCCAACAGTGTTAACGGTAACAACTACGCCGTTATTTGTAAAAACTCAAATTTGTCGTTTTCTTCACCCGACAGTTATTCTGTTATGGGGCCCACAAATGTCTGCGTTATCGTACGAATATTCTCTGACAGAAAGAATATTCCACGACCAAACGAATATTCCCCGACAAAAATGATTATTTTATAACCACTTGTGTATTTTGAAAAAAAATCATATATCACCCTTAACTTTAACATTTATCAATTAAACCATTTACTGAATAGTAATTATAAGAAAAATTGAATACTTTTATTTCATAAAATTCGGGGTCTTACAATTTTGACTTCATGGACACTATATGTCGATGACTCATCAACGTCAGACATCAGTGGTGCAGGGGTCATACTGACGAGCCCCGAAGGATTCAAAGTCCAACAAGCTATCCGATTTTGGTTCAAAGTAACCAATAACGAAGCAGAATACGAGGCCATTCTAGCCGGGTTAAAGTTGGCCCGAAGCCTAGAAGTACAGAACTTGGTCATCTATAGTAACTCGCAGCTGGTCGTCAAACAAATTTTGGGAGAGTATGAGGCTCGGGGGGCAAGAATGACGAAGTATTTAGCCGAGACAAAGAACAGACTGACATACTTCAACTCGGTCAGCTGTCAGGGAGTGAATAGAGCCGACAACACAGTAGCAGATGCCCTGGCCCGGCTGGCGTCAACTGAAGCCAGCTCCTTCGACGGTTCGGTGTATCTAGAGACATTGGAACAACCAAGTGTCCCGAAAGAAGAGGTGCTATGTGTTGATCGGCTGAACTGTTGGCTTACACCTTATATTTTTTATTTGGCTGATGGAAAACTACCTTCGGACCAGATTCTAGCAAGGAAGATCAAGCACCGAAGTTCAAATTTTGTACTGATCGACGGAGATTTGTACCGAAGGGCCTTCAGCTCTCCCTTACTTAAATGTTTAACACCGTTAGAGGCGAGCTACGCACTTCGGGAGGTACATGAAGGGATTTATGGTGATCACATGGGCGCCAAGTCATTGGCGCATAAAATTCTAAGACAGGGGTATTACTGGCCAACCATCTACACAGAGGCCAAGGAACTCGTCAAAAAATGTCCCAAGTGTCAACTAAACAGCAACATCCCACATCAACCGCCCGAAGAACTCTACTCGGTCTTATCCCCGATCCCCTTCGCAGTATGGGGAATCGACATCCTGGGGCCTCTGCCAAAGGCCAAGGGACAAGTCAGTTTTATAATAGTGGCTATCGATTACATGACAAAGTGGGTCGAAGCCAAACCACTGCAGAAGATCACCGAACAGGAATGCCTTAAATTTTTGAAAGAAGGAGTAGTTTATCGGTTCGGCATTCCGATGACAGTGGTCTCGGATAACGGTAGACAGTTCGTGGGGTCAAAGTTTGAAAGCTTCCTAAAAGAGTTGGGAATTCAACACCAGAAGACTTCGGTTGCTCACCCTCAGTCAAACGGTAAGGTAGAAGTGACAAATCGAACCCTACTCAACGGGATAAAAAGAAGACTTGATGAGTTGAAAGGTCGATGGCCCGAAGAACTATTCAGTGTTTTGTGGGCATATCGAACAACCCCGAGGACAACCACTGGAGACTCACCTTTCCGACTGGCCTATGGAACCGATGCACTCATACCAGTAGAGATCGGTTCCCCCACCCTTCGGGTCAGCCAGTACAAAGAGCTCTACAACGATGAAGGTCTGAAAGTAAATCTGGACTTGCTAGATGAAGCTCGTGACGCCGCGGTGTTGAGGTTGGCCATTTATCAACAGAAGACAGCCCGACACTATAACCAGAAGGTGAAGCTGAGGAGGTTCGAGGTAGGAGATTTGGTGCTTCGGGAGGCAGAAGCATCAACCCCCCAGAACACAGGAAAATTAATGCCTAACTGGGAGGGGCCTTATGAGATAGTAGAAGTACCGAAGCCAGGGACTTACCGGCTTCGGGCAATGGATGGGTCGGAAGTAAAGAATACATGGCATGCTGGAAGACTTAGGAGATATTACCAGTAAATACATGCCTATTCTTTCCCGATAATGGTGTAATTTATGCAATTTATCAATGAAATGAAAACTTCTCTCAAGAGAAACGTTTGTACTTCATTTTAATCTTGCACTGCTTTACCGATCATATAAGCTTCGAGCGTAAAATGATCAGACGGTCCGAGAGAACTTAATTGATCGATAAACGCCACAAGTATAACTGATCGACAAAGATACACATCCGATCAGATAAGCTTCGAGCGTAAAACGATCAGACAGTCCGAAAGAACTTAACTGACTGATAAAATGCCACAAGTATAACTGATCGATAAAAGTTATAAATCCGAGACAGTACGCTTTAGACATAAATTGACCAGACAGTCAGAAATGACCTAACTGTGCGATAAAAGTAAAGTTAAACTGATCGAGATAACTACTTAGAAATCTTTTGTCTTCATTCATATTCTAAAAGTTTTACAGTTCCTGATCAAATAGGCTTCGGGTACATACACCGTCGGCCTCTCTGGTCAGGTTGAATTACAAAACTTAGAAAAAAAAAACTACAAGTATAAACAAGTTCAAGAGAAAATTAAGGGGAACCAGCACCGGCTTCGGCCTCGGACTCCTCGTCAGAAGAATCAAGGATTGAGGCGTCCAAACCAACATCAACAAGCTTCGCTCGGGCCTTCTCCCGATAAGCTTCGACACCCTCTGCAAACTGGGTCATAATCTTATCGGTCAGGGCGGGTGATTCTTCGTATTCTCTGATGGCAGCCTGTTTAATGATGGCCTGTTCGGCCATCAAAGTGTTGTTCGCGTGGATCAAGTTACTCAGCTGAGCATGAACCCCCGCGAACTTCCCCTCGATGACCTGAAGGTTCCCCACCAGGGTCCTATTCTCTTCGACCAGAAGTTCCTTATCCTGCACTAGCTTTTTGGCGTGACCATCGAGATCGACGAACTCTTGTTGAAGTAATGAATGTTGGTCTTCGAGTTCGGCGATTCGACGGTTAGCCCGGGTCACCTTATTTCTGGTGTCAGCATGAAGGTCTCTTTCCTTCTTCAACTCGGCATCCCTAGCCCGAAGCTCACCCTGGAGAAGCTCCACATCGGTTCTCAGCTGGACCTCTCTCTTAGTAGATCGGGCAAGAGGAGCGATAGCCCGAGCGAGGATGGCATTGGCCTAAATACAGAAGCGGATTGATCAGACAACAAAAAGGTAAAGGAAAATATATATACAAACAAGGATGAATACCTGAGTTTGGGCTCGGATATATGAAACCAGAAATTCCTCGGACGAGAAGTTCTTGAACCGCTCATCGTCACTGGAAAGCTTGAATTGATCAAGCAAATGGAAAGGAAATTTGTCAGCTGGGCTCTTCGGCCAACAGGTAGTTGGTGATCCTCCGGAAGAGCTAGCTTTGGACTTCGGGGAGGAAGCTTGGATCGGGGCAACGACCTCCTCGGCTTGGGGGGGCCCTTCGATCAACCGCGGCTTCTTCGAGGCCGGTTCCAGAAGCTGATCCTCGGTATCCTCCGAATCTTCGACCACCGCCACTATGGTCGGAGGTGGGGGAGTTGATTTGAGAACAAGCTTCGACGGGGCCACAACGATGGCCTTGGGGGGAGCTCGAACAGAAGATCTCTTCTTTGTCTTCTTTAGCAAAGCCATCTTGTCGGCCCTCTTCATCTGCAACACACTTTTCGTGGAAGCATCAGCCTTGGAAGGTTTGGGAAGAGGACCGGTTGACGAACCGACAGACATTTCGGCAATAAGAACAGCCTCATCTGAAGGAGAGTCATCAGCGGCAGGGAGATGGATGGGCTCGACGAGGATCGGCAGTGGGGACAGAGCCACTTCAGCATTGTTAGGCTTGAAGATGGTCACTACAACACAAAATAAAAAGATCATTAATAAAAACGAAGCAAAGGATCGGGAGAATAAGAAAACGGGTTCGGATAGGACAACTTACAGCCGTGTTCGTAGAGCCAGGATTCGTTGGACACGATCCCCAGACCCCAGCTGGTCTGCTTCAGGAGGGCGTAAAACTTCTTGAAGGCAACCGATCGACTCTTGGGAAATTTGTTGACTTTCATGGGGATGTCTTCTGGACCGGCCCAGTTGGGGAGTAGGTTGAGATCGGTTCCCCTCATGAAGAACCATTGTGAATGCCACCCCTTGTTACTGGACGGGGTCTTCACGAAGGTGTCCCGTCCAGGAACACGGTTCAGATGGCGTAAGCCGGGCTCTTTTGACCGACCAACCGAGAACAGGACGAAGAAGAAGTCCAGCCCGGGGGTGATGCCAGCCTCCTGGCAGAGGGCGATGAAGCTGATCAGCTGGATGTAGGAGTTGGGAGCCAGCTGGGAGAACCCGATCCCTACCAGGCAGAGGAAGGAAGAGATGAATTCGTGAAGGGGGAACCGAACCCCGTACCTTAGGGCATACAGGTGGACGGCTACCCAATCGCCCCCAGGTCGGTGGTACATCCTCTCGCTGGCCTCGGGAACCCGAAGCTTATATTCTTTGGGGATGTTGAATAAGGTTTGGATGTCCGACAGTTGAGAGGGGGTGATGGAAGATTTGGTGTTGATGACAGCGTAGTCGGTTTCCGAAGCGTAGAGTTGGCGAATTCGGGTTTCGGCATTCTCCACGGAGACTTCAACCGGAGCAGCTTCCAGCTCGACCTGGAGAAGGTCGCCAGAAGTAAGAGTGGGAGTGTCAGCTGCTGTGACTGTTGTGGGACGAGGATCGCTGGAATCAGCCATTTGTGGTGGTTTGAAAGGAGGAAAGGTACAAGACAAGAGGTTAGAGGGGAAATGGCACGGATTGAAGAAATCTGGAGAAATGAGTATCTCGCCGGAAATCGCCCTTGCCGAAAAAACTTTAGAGAAAATTTTCAAAATGTAGATGGCTCGAAAAAGTGATAGTGACGGTTGTTGGGGGACTTATATAGCACGTCCGGCACTGGTTCCAATGGCGGCTATTTATGGTAGATGGGGCCCAGTTATGAAAAAGCGTGTACCAGCTCGTTTTTCGTGAAGAAACCGCTTGGGTTCCCGAGACAACTCATCATTATGGCGTGACTACCCAAGTTCCTGTCCTTTCAAGTCTCATGTCATAAATATCTTATAACAAGAGACTGGGGGGCAATGTTCGGGAGTGTTTTACCGACCCTCTTTGGGGCTGAAGGCTTGAGCCGGGTCAAAGGAGGTCGGGCTCATGTGTTCGGTAGCATAGAGGAGGATGGGGTCGAGTCCCCGAGCCCGATAGGCCGGGACCCGGTTGTGACCATGGAGGTCGGGGTCGGGCCTTCGCGTCTTTTGGGACAGGGCCCAGACCGGTGCTTTTGTCTGGCTGATAAGTTGGGCCTAAAGGTTTGAGAAGCCCGCATGCAGAGTTGGAGTGATAAGGAGTTTACGTGATTAATGGCATTAACCCTAATCATACGCTAACAAGGCAACTCCAAAGGTAGTGGTGGAAAGGGATTCCACTTGCACCTTTTAAAAAGATTGTGTTGGACCCAAATATGGTTGCTAACATGTTTAGGAGTCCTACTCTAATTCGGAGAAGGATACCAAGGTGGTGGGACTCTATAAATACAAGGTCAAGGTTACAATTAAGAGGTAAGACCCACTTTGAGCACTAAACACATAACCTCCATTGTTAAACTTTGTGAACGGCCTGTACTTATTCTCACACCGGAGCTATCCCCCGGCGGCACGGCCGTCAAGCTTCTGTGTGATCTGTTATTGTGCAGGTTTCAGCGCGTGGATTTTGTGATTGGACGCGCAGACGAAACTTGGCGTTAACAAGTTCATTATCATAATTGAAACTAGAAGATAATAATTAAATAACATATTGAGTACAGAAGAAGAAAACTCTATCGAGGATCTCCTGTCTCTGTTCTTCAATATCTGTCTGCCGTGCTCTTCAATTAAATCTCCAAGTCTCCGAGTGTCTCTCGATGAAAATCAATCAAAAGTTTTTTCTACCAAGTTAAAAAACCAATACTTATAATCCTAACAAAACCCTATTACGTATGATAAGTCTCAATCCTATCACTAGCCAACTTTGGAATTAAGGAAATAAGATCAGCAACTGGATCCGCCGTTCGGCGCGCCCCGTTCCCGATTTGGCCTTCAAGCAGCGCGCCCCGCACCGGCTCACCTAAGTTTTCGTTCACCAGCCTGGCGCGCCGAACGCCCAGGTTGTTCTGCAGGCAGTGCGCCCTGCGCCCACCATCCAGAGTTTTAGTTCATCCAGTAACCCCGCGCCTGCATCATCATGTTGGCAACGCGCCTCGCGCCAGTATACCAGTTTTTAGAAAGGCTTCCTATTTGACAGCTACTCCCATTCATAACCTGTTCCTGCAAGTTTACACAAAACACATGAAAAGTATATGCAATACTCAAAAGATAACAATATATTAAGCTAGAAATTATTGGATTCGTAGGTTTTTAACCCACTCATCAGAAGTCAAGAGGAAAGAAGAGATTTTTATATTTATTATTTGGAGTGTTTATTATGTTTAATATAAAAATAATTGATGTGATCTATGTGTTTTATTTATTAGTGGAAATTTAAGACATTAATTAGTGATTAGGAATTATTAATATTTGCTAAGGGTATTTTAGTTATTTAGTCTTTTTATTATTTTCCAAGTAATATTATGGTTTTGAGTCTCTTTCATATTGTAGAGTTATTTTATTCATCTTAGTGTTGATTCATGGAATTGATACGCTAATGAGACATTAGTGATTTAAACGTGGAGTTTAAATGTTAGTTTATTTTTCCATTGTTTTCCATTAATTCCTTATCCTAGATCTATCATGCATCAAATTCTCTCAAGCTGAGTCTGAACAAGTTTAGAAAAATTCAGATAAGCCTCAGCCATGTTCATGCATGACCTATATCGTGATGAGGAGTCAAAAACTGCAAAAACTTGACTTGGCTTATTAAATTTGTACTCTGGCTTCTAGTGATGCTTTGTTTTTTGATGGAGATAGGTCATAAAAGTCTTCTTATATGTTCAGTCGGTTTAAAATTACAAATATTTTAAAATGGGTGCTCGTGAGTACTTGTGTTAATTATCTATATAATATACGTACTACAAAGTTCTGATTTTTAAGGAAATTTTCGTATTAACAAACTTTTATTCTTATTCTTTTCAATTGTACACTTTTCAGTAGTGTCAATAACATCTTTGAAATCCCTCTTTTTATATAGTTCATAGCTGAGGGATGCTCCAAAACTAATGAATATTTTGTTGCAGCTTCCGAGTCACTCAACTTCGTGTCTCTGATAACTATTATAGTTATTCGACCTTTGAGCAGTTACAACTCTTTTTTGTTTTTTTCCCTTAAAAACTCAATATTGGCAAAAGCTGTGGAGTTTTCTTCTTGTCCCTTTCTGGTGATTTTATCTTATTAATATTACTGTGTTGCTTGGATAACTGTTCTCAACTGTCTAACCCCTCATTTCCCCCTTATTTTCTGCTTTCTTAGAAGTTATTGAGTTTATCTTAATTTGACATGCAATTGTAACTTCTTTGTGATTCTATTATGCTAATTGAATAACTGTGATGTTGATTCAGTCTGCTGTGGCTGGAGTGTGCAGTTCGGTTCTACGTCAAAGAAGCGGCCTGACAACCTTGTTATAGGACGAACCTATGATCATCACATTTATGTTCTTGTGGAGGTTGGGGTCGAAAATTTCAAAAGCATGCAGTCATTCTCGTATGATAAGAAATTAGCAAAAAGCTTTCTTTGCTTTTATCGGAGAAGGATTTGAGAATGTTGGACAGTTGAAACATATGAAAGAAACAAGTGTTACTTGATCTTTTCCATGGAGAGTTAAATTCTTGCGATCTTCCTTATTTTTTTGGGATTTGGCTAGTAGTATAAATGGCCTATTATGGGTTATAGACCGTGTTTACGTGTGTACAGCCGTGTCTCCCTTTACCCATTGTGCACTGCGTCTGAAGAAGTCTGGCACAATAGTACCAAGGATGGAGTTGGTTGAAGTTGGCCCATCCATGGATTTGGTAATTACTAATTAGAAGACATCGTCTTCCTGATGAGGGCTTACAGAAAGAATCTATGAAAACAGCTCCTGAATTGAAAAAGAAGAAGGTTAGACTGTATATATTCCTTTTGGAATCTGACTCTTTGTGTATTTGACATGTGAAATACTGATTGCTCTTTTGTCATTTTCAGGAGAAAAATGTTAGCTGTGACATCATAGAAGGGAAAATTAGAAAGATTTATATTCCAGATCAACAGGTGAGAGAAATAGCAGTTAATATTTAGGGTGATTCACGAAAATAGGGGGAACCGAACACTAGTTTGGTTTAGATTTGAACCTATTAATTCTTTATAAATAGAGTCTGGGTACACATGACAACAAATTTATATCCATAATAATTACTGATGTATGTGCATGCATGAAATATGTGGAAATTAAGAATGGCTCTACCATAATTTATTCTATCTTATCACTCTAGAGTTTCATTTTAGTCGCAATTCATGTTAGTCATAAATTTGTCGACATATAAATCATTTTTCTTAATAAATATTTTGTTTTTGTAGGTTGGAAGTGTGCCGGCACCTAACCAATCAAAGGGATTAGAGAGGGAGCGTCGTGAAGCTAAGATGAAAGGTGAGGCAAATACTCACCCGGAAAAGAAGCCCAAGCAGCAGCAAGACTCTTAATTTATCTCGAGAATATTGTGATGCCTTTACTATATTATTATGTCTTTTTCTGCTCAGCGTAATTTCACTGTAATCCAAGGCACGTAGCTATTATACTGGCACAGGTTTCTTATTTATTTTTGCAATCAATTTTGATTTATGGTGGCTGGAATTAAGACCTGTCAAATGCCACAATGTGTTAGGTTGAAATGGTGGCTGAAGCCCCCAGGGAACAAGGGGCTAGATGGCCCATGTGAGATTTTTATTTTTCTTTTGCTTGAATATTGTTTTGTCTTTGTGTTGTTAGAAGTGGTTTTTTTTGAGATAACACTAATGCTCATAAAAAAATTACTATATGAACAACACTTGAAACAACAACAATAATTTTCTTCTCTTCATATAATAATATACAATATACACACATGGAACACTATATAATAATATCAAGTTCAAACATCTATCTTTTGATTATAATATTCTTCTCTTCATTCACAACTAAATAAACTACAAATAATACTCCTGCAAACTCGAACCCAAACCCAAATACCTCTAAAATATTAAGGGTAAATATGCATTGTGAATTAAACCCACCCACCCAAACCAATGATGCTGCTGCCACTTCTCTTCCCGGAAGCACCTGATTTCTCATCCACCGATGCAATTGTTTCCAGCATCTCAGATAACAAGGACGGGCAGCTCTCTTCCAAATACTTGAAGCCTAAGTTAGTTAAAGACTTAAAGACCCCATTGTTCCATTGGTGTATAATTTCCAACAATATTAAATAAAACCAAAATGAAAGCTCCATTTGCGATAACATTACAAACAATAAGACTAGCTAACTGGAGCGGCCAAAGCCGGGAGACTTGGCTCAACAACCTAAAGTGCACCTGTAGTGAACATAATATTTTAGACACTGACTAAACTTGACAAATCAAAATCACATTACATATCTTCAACAATTATCAACACTAGCTGCCAACATAAAACCATAACATTCTTGTTACCCAACGAATGACACATTTAATATAACTCGCAAGTGTGACAAAGAAATCTACCTATAAGGTGCTCCAACTCTTCTTCCGAGTCAACAGATATATAAGAAAAGCTCTCCAAGTAAAATATATAATAAACCCATGAACATACAATTTTAAAGAGTCGTTATCAAACAAAACCAGCTGAACAATCTCTGAAACAATTTATAACAAAAAAAATCAACAAAACTAACATAAAAGCAAACGAAAAGATAGAACATAATAAATTATTCAGCAAACAAACAGAAGAGAAGAGGCGAAGGGAGGAGAAGAATAGAGGCAGATGGGTTAGTCTTGTTTTGTCTGAGTCGAGGAGAGAGAAGAAATAAGAGGCGGGAGGTTTATATAGGTGAGTTGGGAGAGCAAATAAGAGGGTGAGTCTAACATCTTTATTATATACTCCCTCCCATTATAAAAATTCTTATTATTATTTTGAATAATCCCATATTAAATATCTATTTTTTTTTAATAACCAAACTTTTACACATATTTTCCTATTATACCCGTAGCATTAAATATATCATACTTTTTTTATTATAATTCTCTCTCTATATTTAATAACATTATTATGGATAATTTTGTTAATTTCATTCATCTTCTTAATATGCGTGGAAAGTCCACCACCTGAACGGAGGGAGTATATATATATATATATATATATATATATATATATATATATATATATATATATATACTAGTTATGTCCCGTGTCTCCGGCACTACGTGAACGTTGAGATTTATCTTAAACTTTGAACGGCTTAGATGATTTATTACGATGAACGAAAAATTTAAAATAAACTGTATTTTGTTAAATAAATATATATAAAAGATAATATTTTATCAAACCACATATTTTATTTGAACATAAACCTCACAATTGAAGTAAGTTACGCGCCTGCCACTACTAACTATCGTGACATATTTTTCTGACGCGTGAAAAAATGACTTTTGGAACCCTAAAACCATTTAAAAATTTCTGCCTCCAAACTGACTTCAGGTATTTCTTACAAAATTGAAGATTTTCGGGTAGTAATTAACTTGATCATATTCCTGTCCTTCACATTTATTGTTTTCCGGCATGCAATTAGGTAGTTTAGTCACAAATCACTCTGCATCACAAACGGAGTGGTAAGGATTAATTAATGGCAGCAGGGCGGTGGTGGAGGAGTGAGAATTGGGGAGTACGGATATGGGCATTCTCAATATTCCTATTGATTTTGGTGCTTCATAGCATTGCCATTCTATTCTTCACCAGCGGTTTTCTCCTCACACGTACTGAACTTTCCCACTACAGTCAATGCTCCGATGTTTCCCAATCTCCTTGTTTCCCTCGCCAAGAAGAAGAAAATGGGTCTCATCAACATGATTGTTGGACCAAACCTGCAGTAGATCGCCTTGTCATCATTGTTCTTGATGCTCTCAGGCATTATTTCTCTATCTCTTTATGTATATAGTATTTAATCAAATTTGCTTTTAGTAATTTCTTATTTTGTCGTACATTTTTTTTCAGGATTGATTTTGTTGCTCCGAGTACCTTTTTTGATGGTTAGCATTTTCATAATATTTTTCAAGTACTTTTGGTTCATCTTGTTGATTATCGAAGTGTTTTATTCTTGAATAGGTTTTCAATCTGTTTAAAATTCATAACTTGCGATTTTTTCTTGATTATTTGTTGGTAATCCTCAAAGTAAGTAAATTTTATTCTTTTTATTATGTCCTGAATATTATCACCATAAGAAGGCACTCAAGAGAGGACACAAGAATTGAACATGTCATAAATGATATTATAGTTCCCTTTCAAAATGATGGGAAAAAATTTTGTTAGTAAATTCTCTGCACTCTTTTTAGGAGATTTATAAATAACTGTTGCCACAGTTTCATAAGAATCAGAATTTGTCGTAAGAAATTTTCATACGAGCAGGAAGTCCTGCATTTTTAATATACTTTCACTAACACTTTGCAATTGATATTTGAGGAATAATATTGACTTGACATCATGTGTAAATAAACTGAATTTGTAGAATTCATGAATTTATAATTCCAA
Organism: Panax notoginseng; assembly: GCA_016801055.1. NCBI lineage: Eukaryota > Viridiplantae > Streptophyta > Magnoliopsida > Apiales > Araliaceae > Panax > Panax notoginseng. The sequence goes on along the minus strand of CM029012.1, from coordinate 200,064,761 downwards.
TTTAAAATATAGACCAATATATTAACATCTTGAGTAATTTTTTTAATTAAAAGTTATCTACTTAATATCAGATGTTTTACACTCCATTTTTGAATGCAAGTTTATTTATATCACTTTTCATACATAAAATATGAACTTTATAATAATACCTATTTTATAGTTAAGACTAAAAAAATGTTGATCATTCAGTTCTTGGTATAATATTAGCCATATAAGTGCTAACTGCAAAATAATAAAGACAGTTATTGTAAATTAAATTTTGCTGCACAAATATATTAAACTTGTATAAGGTGATATGTGGTCATTAATTCAAGTAAATAAATTTGGATAAGCAAATGCCAGTGATACATTTTCTCTTCTAGTTTTAATACGGAAATGTTAAATCTTCTGTACTATGGAACAACTTTTTCAAAAAACTAAGGAGTATCTATTCTTACAAAGGTTGTTAAGAGTTAATACTTGGTGATCCTTATAAGGTAAAAGTAGTACTTAAGAGTACTTTTGTCATATTTTTCGCTTAAAGAAAGAATGTGAGGACACATTTGTTAGGTACTAGCCAATGGCCTGTACCCGCAATACAATAAACTAATTTTTGTAAACTTTACTTCTTTATTTCTCTTACCTTTTATTGTATGGTTTCTGAAAAACCAGCGAGTTTCCTATTATGAGTTCTGATAATTGGTTATTACATTGAGGCTTAATGGCTATTGCTTAAGCTAGGTGTTTCCGAATTGTATATCAGATGTCAAACTTTAACAACCACTTGATCACCCGTGTGGGTTTTATTCCTGTACTGAACTATTTGAAATTTTGGAGTTTTCAAACTCCAACCATAAATGATTATCCAACCTTTTTCCTTTCTTTGCTGTAATGTGATTGCAATAGTGCATACATAATATTTACAGAGAGAAAACCATGGATGGATAAATTACAAGTCCTACATAAACTCGCATCTCGACCCAGATCATCTGCTAGGATTTTCAAAGCTGTTGCAGATCCACCAACGACCAGCTTGCAACGCTTGAAGGTGAAAGAGTGTTTTGCTAAAATGAATAAATGCTTGGAGATGCATGGTGTATCTTATTAATCTTTTGCCCTTTTGATCGAAGCAGTTTTTAAGATCTTACATTTAATTAACAGTTTAGTACGTTAGTTTATGACAAGTTTACTAACTGGTGCACTGTTTAAGGCTCAGACAGGTGAGCTGTGCGGTTGTGTGTCTAAGAATAAGTGCAGTTGGTAACACAGCTATACATTCTTGGGCCATTCCCTAGAAGCTTAATCTTTATAAAAACAACTGGAATATTAAGTCATTCATATACTAAATATCCCATATGTTATTTATGTGATTTTAGGATTGCCACGAGAAATATGCATGCAATGATAATTTAGGATGAAAACTGCTTTAAGGACAGTTTTGAAGGAGATTTTCATGGATCTGTAGTATAGTGGTGAGAAGGAAGATTTTGCTGTTCAAAAGAAGGGTGTCCCACCACTAAGCTGTATAACTTAAAGTATTGAAACAGCTTAAAAAGAGAGGAAGGTGTTACTGTTCTTTATTGTTTTTCTGATTGCATGGAGGCTCTTCCTTTTTTGATGAGGGGAGGGTATCTTAGATCAGCAAAGTTAGTTTAGGATTGGGAACGAGGAGGTAAACAAAGTTCTATGCATATGTTCTACCAACACCTTATGGGAATTCCTAGACATGTATTCAACACTTCTTTGACGTTGGCATAATTTAAATTTTTTGGGCATACAACTGAGACTTCTTGAACATATGCGACCATATAAGTTTAATTTGCTGCCAGAATTCAAATTAGAGGTCTTATCGTGATTTAATTGAACTAGGGAAGATGTTATTAAAGGAGCCTGGACAATTTTACAAACTACATTGTAAATTTTGTCATTAAGCAGTATATTATATTTCACATGCTCTTTTTTTTATGTGAGATTTATCTCCTTTCCATGTCATGAAGCTCTTATCCATTAGAAGAATTTGATGCAAAGGATAAGGATAATGGTCGAAACTTTTTATTTTTATCATATGCTGTGTCTAGTACTGAGCACATGTCAAGTTAATAAAGGCACGAGAGTTTCTATCTTAAAATAAAAAACAAAGGCTTAAAAATATTTCTTCAGAGGGTCTTAAACTTTTGTTATTATTTCAGGGCTTGACAACTGGTGGACTTCCTACTTTTATAGATGTAGGGAATAGCTTTGGCGCTCCAGCAATTGTTGAAGACAACTTGATACATCAGGTTTCATTATATATCTTTTATAATCTTCATCATGCAGTTATGACTAATTTAATCAATTTTTTAATAGAGTAATTTTTATTTTTTATTATCTATACCACTTCTTATAGTTGTATATGCCTAATTTTGATTCCGCTAACAGTTGGTTGAAAATGGAAAGCGAGTAGTGATGATGGGGGATGATACGTGGTTGCAGTTGTTTCCTCATCATTTTGATAAGTCTTATCCCTTTCCCTCTTTCAATGTTAAAGATCTTGATACGGTATGCACTGATATATGATATTTTGTTCTGTATATTTTATGTATATAGTTTTTACCCTTGACTAAATGTCATTAAATTACTCTGCCAGGTAGACAATGGGTGTACCAACCACTTGTTCCCGACCTTGTATGAAAAAGATTGGGATGTTTTAATAGCACATTATCTTGGCGTGGTATGTTGGTCCTGCTCTTTTGCCAAGTGAGAAAATTGGATTGAATATTTGAATTTCTCCGTATAACAGTTTTTAAACTATTTTTCCTGATAATGGGTGCCGATGTCATGCATATTCTGGCTTTTCTTTTTATTCATATCCCTTTCTTTGGTTGAATGATAGGTTTTTGCTATTTATTTTCTACAAGTTTTGGTCTAGTTACTGACAACTTCTTGATACATTCCTTCAGTGTTCTTTGCTTTTATTGGATAAACATATAAGTAATCATGTCAAATTATTTTTGGATCAGGATCATGCTGGGCATATATTTGGCGTTGATTCCATTCCAATGATTGAAAAGCTGGAGCAGTACAATAAAATTTTAGAGGTAAGTATCTTGTACTGTTTATAGTTCATCAAGGCACTGTTTGAATACTTGAAATGGAGCAAAAGGAGTCTACGGGAAATGCTCAGAAGTGGAGTTCCTGAATTTCTATGTAGTGTCCGTACCTTTCTGCAACTTGATTTTAGTTTATATAGCATCCAAATCTTGTGTGTTGTACTTGCAAGTAACTATTGTGGCATGAGAACCGCATATTAGATATATTGGGGCTTAATATTATTTTATATTCCTTGACTTGTTGGCTTCACCTTGTTAGGAGCCTGTTGACCTGGAATATTTTGCTTTAGTTCATAAATTTTATTTTAGATTAGTATATTTTTAAAATTTCTATTGGTCTTCACTCATACCAAACTGGCCACTATTTCAGGAAGTTGTTGAAGTGTTGGAGAGCCAGTCTGGTCCAGGAGGCTTGCATGAAAATACTTTACTTCTTGTGATGGGTGATCATGGGCAAACTATAAATGGGGATCATGGTGGAGGGACTGCAGAAGAGGTGTAATACTTGTTCAGCTCCTCAAGAAACTCAACGTGATCTTAAGTTCTATTCAATCTTACTGGAAACATATCTTGCAGGTTGAAACATCAATATTTGCTATGAGTATGAAGCCTCCACCTTCTGTTTCCTTGGAACTTGATACTTCATCTTGCAAACTAGATTTGGTATTTCCTCTCGCTCTTTGTATATGTAGATATGTACAATTTTTAGCATGGGCAGAGCTGAATATGAGACTCGATTTTCTCCTTTGACTGTTGGAATAATTTCGTAACTTTTCCCATTTATTAGGACTAACTATATTGTCAGTGATCTTCACTCTGTCGAGTGCCTGATGAGGAAATGCATTTTTGCCAGTAGTCATTTAGTTTATAGGTTTAGATTTAGCTATTGATAAGAAGATGACCTCCGACTTGGATTGAGATTATATGTTTCCTTTAAGCTAGTAGTGGGCATGTCTCCCTTGAGTTTTTGGTTTCCTACGGCATTTGGTTTATCATCTTTGACCGTTGAATTTCTGCTGCACATCTCATGTTTCTTAACTCTTTTATACTTTGCCTGCTTAGTCATACTCTGCTGCACTTGTCCTTTTTAATGAATAATTCGTCATTTTCTATCGAAAAGGATAAACGAAATCTAGTTTTAATTACTCTCCAACTATTGGGTCTTTAGTAGATCCCAGGCATACCATTACTACAACAAATCTGTCAGGTTTCTTCTACTTGTCAAATGATATTGCTTGCTCTATTTTAAAGTTGCAAATTAGAATAATAGAAAATCGAGGGAGAGAGATAAAAACTAGTATAGAATAATGATGAAGAAATGCGGAACTATAAAACATAAAAAGTTGAAGTACGATAGCTTTACTTTAGACATTTAAGCTTCAGAAATTTCCCATATGAATTATAGTTTACTCACTTTTTAATAGAACTCTTTCACTATTTTTATTGGAGAAAATATCGGGGTTGGTAGAAAAACTCCACCCCCCCACCCCCCGCGGGTCACAAGGTTGATCTGCATGATATCAAGACTTTAATTATAGAGGACTAGTTCATGCAATCCATTATTGATTGCCAATAGAAGTAAGTCTAGTAACATTGTCCTTGATCAGTTGAGGAGTGATAGTGATTCTTGTCACAAGCTTGGTTCAGTTAAGTTCACTTTTGATGAATCTTGTCTTATAAAATAGAGTAAAATTCAAAAAACCACACGTGGTTTACTCAAATTCTTGAGTCACCGAAACTATCAATTCACCACCTGTGGTTTGCCCTCAAGCGGCAAGTTACCTCATTTCCATCCAATTTGATAGCAAGTGGAGTTCACTCGCCAAAAAGCGAGTGAAGTGACTTCCGATATTCATGCATCAGTTGTCCAAAATAACCCTAAATCATTGTATAAAACAACCAACCACTTTAATTTTTGGTCTATTTCTTATTTAATACTTTTTCTCATCTACAAGCTTATAAAACTCCTCCTTTTCAAGTCCAAAAAAAATATCTAGTAATCTTCAACAACAAAAAATAATGTTTATTTATATATAATTAAAATTGTACGTAGAAACTCATAATATTATCATTTAAAATATTAAGCATTAAAACTAAATTATTGTTACATTTTACTAAACAGACTAAACTAAAATGTTAATAAATAAATAAATATAAAACAACTGATGGAAATTTTTTATTACATAAATATAAAATATGAAATTATATGCTATTAAAACAATTAAAAAAGATTTACAATATAAAAATAAATTTTAAAAAAATTGTTTAACAAAAAAAGTGATACATAAATCTAATTCTAAGAGGTGTCATCTTAATATTTCCCTATTCCTTTTCAGTTTTCTCTATACCAGTTTCTAAAAGATCCGACCGCTCACTCATTGTTGCATCACATCATCCTCGTCGCCAATTGCACCCCATCGTTGCCGTCAGTTGTACCCCAATCGCTGGCGCTAATTACAGCCCCAATCCCTTATCACCAATGCCGATCGCGGTCTCCCATCGCCGCCACTGCCATTAACCCATCATTCTCAAAGTTTTTCAAAAAGAAATTTAAAAAGATATAAAAGAAGGGGTGTATACTGCCATCTCCATTTACGTCTCCAACACTTGAGCCTCTGCTCTTCTCTTATGTGTTCATCTTGAAGGGGTTAGAGTTTCATACCATCTTAATTTCAATAAGAAAATCAGTGGCTGTATTTATTCCCTTTTTCCCCCCTTTTTAAATCTGGCCGTTTGGGCTTGAAATTGGGGCTGGGTTTTGTAGACAATATGGATGGTGGTTGTCTAATTTTTCAGTGGTGGAGGATGGTGGCGACAGTGACCGAGTTATATTCATAGCTTGAATTAGGGTATTTAGGGATGATGATGGTGAAATTGAGACTGAAACTGGTTTGCATTGAGAAGGTGGTGGTGGTGGGAGCAAGCAGTGATGTGGGTTCAATGATTTGGATGGTATGGGAGTGATTGTTGAGTGCGGGTGGTTTTGGTAGAGAGAGAAAGGTATTAATGATTTGATTTTTGTTTTATCCTTTCCTTTTTTTTAATTTTAAATTGATATTCTTTTGTTTATACTTGTTTGAATAAATATTTAAAAAAGTCAACAAATAAAAAATTGGTCAAACATATCCAATTGCTAACATGTAGAGGGTAAAATAGTCTTTGACCATAAAAATTAACAGTGTTAGATAAAAATTGTTAATAGGTGTCGTTGTGATGATTTTGGTGAAACCACAAGTGGTGAAACAATAGTTTCTGAACTACAGGTGGTGACTCAAGAATTTTAGTAAACCACATGTGGTTTTTTGAATTTTACTCTATAAAATAATATTTTTTTTATGTTTTGATTTCCAGGTTGGCAGAAAGGTGTGCATTGACTCTATCGAACAGGTCAGGATTGACATTCCTTTGTGTATAAGTGATCTGGTGATATTTTCTAGTTAACTGAAGGAATTATATATTATCTTATGAGATCCCTTACTCAAGTTAATTTCCAGCTTGATTTTGCAGTGACGGTGTCGGCATTGCTTGGTGTTCCGTTTCCTTATGGAAGGTGCTGTTTAAGCGTCCTATCAGTATTAATTTTCATATTCTAACTGTTTAGCTGAATGTATTTAGGATTCTAAGTCTTGTTTTAAATTATTCGCATAATAGAAGTTTATTTTTATGCTCATATTGTTCTTTTCAAGGAAATTTAGATGATACGGAAGGGGATTTCTTCTACTGATATTGGGAAGTTTTGGACTTTGATTTGATGTTTGTCATTTGTATATGAGCTATGTTTTCCCTTTTGTGGTAATTTTGTCTTTCAAAATTCTCTTGGTAGTTTTTCTACTGGCTACCTGAGTGTAAACTGATAAGACAGTTGAAGGTGCATTGCATGGGATTTCCTCGGAGCAAGTCATGTAACAAGGATATATATGTTAACCCCCCCCCCCCCCCCCGCGCGCCTCTCATTGCATTGCCATAATACTGAAATTATGCTACAGTAATTGAAGTCTGAAATTGCCTCACTGTTGTCAAAGTGAAATTTGCTCATAAATTCAAGGATGTTTTATTGACTCCTAGCTTGCTGTTACAGCTTTGCTTACTGGAATAACACATGAAGTCATTTCATTTCAGCATTGGGCGTATTAATCCGGTACTCTATGCATTGGTTCCTGGTACGTGGAATCTAGAAAGTTACAATGAGGGTAATTGCCAAAAGTCAAGTATGGAAGCTTGGATGTGCAATTATGTTGATGCACTATGCATCAATTCTTGGCAGGTGCTCATCTTATTGGTCTTAGATATCTAGATTTTATTGAGCCAAATTTCTTTTTCATGGCAACAATCTGCCTGTTTGTTTCCCCTGAAAATAACTGCAAAAATGATCATTTTTCTTGAACATATAATTGTGCAGAAGTGATTGTTTAAATAATCAAGGAGGTCTGTTTGTATTAGCTAAAAATAATATTGAAATAGTTCCTATGAATTATTTTTCTTGTTAAAATATGTTACAAACAATGGTATTATCATTACTTGGTAGTATTTATAACTTTATTCAGGTAGAAGAGTAAAACATTTGAACTCAGATAAGCAGCTCAGCTCTGAAGTAATATTAAAAATCAACCTTGGGTCAGATTATTGTTTATTGAGCATTTTCACTCAACTGAAAAAAAAATACCCAAAACTGCTTATAGCAATAAAAGAAAAGCTGAAAGAAGCATGCTCAATTTCATTTCATTTTATTGAGATTTTTTAATGATGTCCATCATGATTATGCAATAGTAGATGTGACAAGGTTATGAAATTTGTGAACTGCTTTTGCTGTTGTACCTTTTCTTTTTCTCATTTTGCTTGTTCTTTTGGAGGATTTCTTGTAGATTTTATCATACTAGATATTTTTTTAACCATTAACAGCTTTTCTCACACTTTCTTATGTAGGTAAAAAAATACATTGATGTCTATTCAGCTTCTTCAGTTATCGGATTTTCCAAGGAGGACATGTTGCATGTAGCAGAGATGTATGCTCAAGCAGAGAAGAGTAGGTCACATGCAGTGAAAGATAATAAAATTTGTAATACATCATTAACTGCTCTTAAGAGGCAGATTGATTTGTATACTAATTTCCTGGCAACTGTTGCTGGACTAGCCCGCACCAAATGGACTGAATTTAATTTGGAGATAATGGCTATTGGTTTTGGCATTATGTTGACTTCAATATTCATCCATTTTCTTGTCATCAAGAGGTTAGAGAAGCTACAAGAAGTTTCATATCCTTCCAATGGCAATTCTATGATCTCCTTTGGAATGGTTTTTGCTTATTTCGTAGTGGCAATACGTGCATTCAGTGTTCTTTCAAACAGTTATATCTGTAAGTTCTGATTGTTTCTTTGTTATGGATTTCTGTATGCTCATCTTTTCACAATTAACTTTGTTGTGGTTCTTAATTTTTTCGCTTCAGTGGAAGAAGGAAAAGTGTCTGCTTTTCTTTTGGCTACTACAGGGATGCTGTGCTTGCGTTATTCAATTATGAAAAAGAAGATGCTAGTGGAAGTAGGTGTTTTGTGGCGAGTTCTATTGCATTTCCTATTTAACTTAATAATTATTTGATGAATTGTCATACTTTTGTTGTGATAATTTCCGCAGAAGTTTTTTGAAGTAGTTCTTTTTGTGGCTTGAATTATTCCTGATGTATTGGCAGGCAATTGCCTTTGTACTGCTAATCTCCATCCTCAGATTCACTATCGAACTTGGGCTGTCAAAGCATGGTACCAATTCTACATTGTTGATGATGCCTCTTTCACAGATACTTCATCTTGACAAAGACTCTCCTGTATGGATGTATGTTGCTAATATTGTGCCAATTGTGGCTTTGACCCTATTGGCCTACATGCTGTACAAGAGCATGCCTCACAGTAATAGTCGGGGGATTATGAAATATGTCATCAGAGGAACCATATTTAGTTATATGCTTGTAGGAGTGTGTTGGGCATTAGAAAGTAACAAAGGCCTTTCAGGAGATTTTATTCCTCGAATAATCTATGCAATTGGTTTTGTACAACTATTGTCTCTGGCACTTGCTCAACTATTTAAAGAAGAGAAACTTTCACGTTGGGAAGATAGCATAGTGATAAAATCAGTGGCCATGTTATCTGCGTGGAGTGCAACGGTCATTCTCCTGTCTGGAAAACAAGGTGGCTTGGTTGCTTTAGCATCAATATCTGGAGGTACTTACTTCTTTGTAATTGCTCTTTATATGTTTATATATGTTTCGACAAACCAATCACATGATGGGGAGCAACATAGTAATCCATAAACAAATAAACTATACTCCCTTTGGACTCTTCTAATCCTAGAGAACAAACGATATCTGTGGGTAAACCACCAATTCGAACGAAGAAAGCATGAAGCATTCCACTGCAGGACCCCAAATCAGTTTTGATTTATGAGTAGCCCCTAAAGGAAGACCAAGATGTATCACAGGTAAGGATTTAGTTCTCTAACTCCTCTGACAAGAATCATTTCAAACTTCTTCACCTAAATTTTGAGTATTGATTCAACCAATCGTAAAGAACATGGAAAATGTCTAGGGGAACTGTAGCACTTCTGAGCCAAAGGAAAATGATGGTACAATCCGCTAAATGCAAGTAGAAACCAAGAATGGAATAGAACCCTTGTCCTCAATCGCAAATTCTATGAAGCATCGTCAAAACTTCTTTATAGCCTTAACTTTGTTAGTATTCCCCCTCCATCCCCAAAATATTGTCCTCATTTAGAAGTCCAATTTTTTGAGGAAACATTTGAAATCTAAATATGCAGATTATGGATGTGTAATTATGCAAGTATGATTGGTATGTTAGGAAAATTATTACATTTGGTAGCTTAATTTTCAAATGTACTCAAATTATTGGACATCTAGATAATGAATTTGGATGAAAGGAGTATTATTCGAGCTACATTTACAGGTTTAGTCTTGCGCTCACTTTTATGTGTGTGTTGTGAAAGTCTGAATATTAGGGATCACTTTTTGTTGCGTCTATAATTTTAAAGAGTTGATAGTGAGATTTGGTGATGCATATATTATGTTTTTCTAGGTTGGTTCATATTGAGGTTGAAGGGCTTGGAACAGTATGCCAACAATGGCTCTTCTGGAACTTTATCCTTGTATTCTTCTCCTGTAACACAATGGAGCCTTTTAGCTTCGTGTCTTTTTTTTGGCACCGGTCACTGGTAAGATCATTCACTCTACAGTGTTTCTCACATTACTGATGTAACGTATAGCTAACGAATCTAAACCATTGCTAGTATAGCCTGTGATCCAGAGATTAATCAGGTGTTGTGCAGCTTGCGCTGTTCTTTTCTTATTCCAATTGTCCATCTAGTCTTTATTGTGAGCCATAACCACATCTAGTTCATAAATCGGAATAAGTTATCTTTTTCTTCTATGCACTTCATCTTTCATAAGCCAAATTTCTCCATAGGTGTGCTTTTGATGGTCTCCGTTATGCTACTGCATTTATTGGGTGAGTATAAATTTCTGCTTTGCTTTTTTGTCTTTCTTCTCTGAAATTCTTATGTAACCTTATCATTCCACTCGCTGTTGACGAATGATTTTCATCTTTGCCTTCATTTTCAGATTTGATGAATTTAACCTTATTCGGCAAGCTATCCTTCTAACAATTGAAACATTTGGTTTTTCTCACATCCTTCCAATTTTCGGTCTTCCACTTCTTGTTGCCTACCATTATCCTTCCACTCGGGCCAAGCAAAGAAAACAAGTATTTTCTATGCAATTATCTCAAGTAAGTCTAAATTCATAGCTTTTTCCTTCCTGGTAATTGATATTTCCAAAAGGGAAATTGATATTTTCGCATTTTTTCCCTTGTGGAAAGAGTTGTGATTGGTATAATTCCAATATTGACCAACTGATCTCACTGCATTTCAGGTTTATTTGATGTATGGGCTAGTTATGTCCATTACAGTCACATTCACAATTATATGTGTAACAGTTCAAAGGCGACATTTGATGGTATCCTCAGTTCCTTCAACAACTACATTGTATTATGATCAACGTCTTTTGACAAATTTTATTTTATTTTCCACTCTTTTATCTCTAAAATCTCTCTAATATTATTTTTTTTCATTCATATTTTATGACATTTATCTATTTTATTAAAGTAGAGCAACTGCTCTATTTCCCTCTCCCAGTTTTTCATTCCGTCTGTATTTTTTTAATTGCAGATACAAATAATAGATTTTGGTATGGTGACAGGTTTGGGGGTTATTTGCTCCGAAGTTTGTTTTTGATGTGGTTGGCCTTGTTTTGACGGACGTTCTAATCTGTGTGGCATCACTCTTCTATTTTTGATCCTACAAGTATAATCGTAACGTAATCACTTGGGATCCGGCCGGTCGGTTAGAGAAGTTACCTCCTTCCTCTCTTATTGTTAAAAACCAAATAGGGGTGGGGGGTTGCAAGGATACGTACGTAGTGGCTAACTATTTTGACCTTTGTATTCGTCAATTTTGTTTTATTATTTAAGGACAATCAATCTGTCATATTTTTAAACTCAAAATTAATTAATATAATTTGTTTAGCTGGTTAATACAATAGTGAATGTCATATACAATATTTATTATTTTGAAAATATAAGATTATTTTTAATTTTAAAATCGATGTGATTTATTTAATTTTTGAACATAAAAAATGGTAAAATTAATAATATTGTCTAGATAGTTTAAAAGATTCATTTTGATACTGATCCTATGTTTAGAATAGAATTGTAACACTTCGGTCGAAAGATATGGAAATAATTTATTTGTGTATAAGGAATTTGTTTTTCTTTTGGGAATGAAGGAATAATTTATGAAAAAATGTTATGAACACAACCTATATAATATACAAAATACTATGCACGAAAAAAATAATATATATTTAAAAAAATAAGAAAAATAAAAAGGGATCTATTATTAAATATTGAGTAATGCTAGAGAGTCAAATTCTGAGTCTCGAATGGCAATGTTAAGTTTGAAATTGATGGAATTGAATAAATGAATGAATGAAATAAAAATAGTGTATTTGATGATTATTTTGGAGGATAAATCATTCTGATGAATCTATTTATTTGTTTTTTTATTTCATGCGGAAAAGGTGAAATAAAATTAATTCTAAAATAAAATGGATTCCCGTTATAATTTTATCGCAACCACTAATGACCAAACATTCACTCAAAATACTTTAAAATTATTCAATTCCGTCTTTCTTTTCATTCATTCAATCCGAGCGCATCATAAATATTTTATCGACCCAATTTATTTAAAAATAAATAAATAAATAATTGATCAACATAAATATTCACGGTATATATAATTTTTCTGTGTAATATACGGGTCTGATCCTGATCCTGATCCAATACTTGGGTATAATTTATGGACATAATTTATTACTATGCACTGACATCAGCGAGAAGGAGTGATGCGCAACTTGACAAGTATTTGTTTAATAATAATTTGTCTACATACATACGTAATCCTCGAGCACAAAATCGTGGTGCGGTTTTGGGCGCAAGAGAGGGACAGGTGGAGAGTGAGAGATCGTGCGTAGTAACAAAGCAGCTGATGCATAAATAATTCCGGCGTTGTTATCGTTTTTCTACACCGGCGGCGAAATTCCGGCGACATAATCAGCTATTGCATTGGGAATGGAAGAAGTTGGAGGTGGAAATGAGAGAGATAAAGTGTTGAGAGTAGTATCATAAGAATTGAAATTTGCTTGTTCTAATTGCTCGTATTATTTTGTTAAGTTTCTGCAAGTAGATGGTGATTTTTAAGGAGTGAAATCGTTTGGAGCTTTCTATCACTGATGTTGAAAAGCAACAATGTCACTGCCAGGATTTTTGAGCGGCAGATACGCACTCCTGCTCCTGGTACCTCTGTATGCGTCTTTCCCTCTTCTAGCTTCCTAGCTGAATTCAATTTCTTGATTCGTTTATTAAATCTTGCATTTTCTTAGATTACCTAAATATCTGTGCAAAGTTTAGCAGTTATCTAACTTAGCAGCGCCTTTATGTCTTTCTATTTTTGTGATAAAAAATTATCCTTCTACTTCTAGAGAGTAGCTCAAGATGCAAGTATAAGAAAAGTACCAAGTAAACATATGTATATGTTCATTTACAAGGGGTAAAAATTATTGTGTCCAACCCAGTCTTGCACCACCCAGTCATATTTGTCATCCTTTTGGAAAGGGATTGGACAATAGTTGAAGTAGGAGAGGATCCAATTATATTGATGAGGTACATTACTTATTTGCAAGACAGAGGTAAAAGAGCTTGATTCCTTACCTTAGAGGGGAAATTGAAAATGAATTTGGATTCATAACGTAACATGGTATTGAGGTAGACAGTTTCATCCACGTTTCTGGTTAGCTAGGAACAGGATTAGGTAGATAGTTGCTTTTGTGCTCTAGCCCAAAGATTACTTTTACCCATTACTTATATACTGAGGTCGATGTACTGTACTGTCTTAGATGAATTGATATAAAAACTTGATGATGATTCTTTTGCAATACTACGTAGGTGGGGATATAATAGGTTAATAGGATATACAGGGCAGCATTGTGTTTACATTTTACCTAATTGATGGATGAGATGGTGAAAGAAGAACTATTTACTTTTCTAGGGTTTGCATGTGTTTTTGACAGGGTCCAGGAGATTTCATATGTTTTAATATATTTTGATGTTATTCTGGAAATATTTACAGTGGGTGTGTCCTGCCACGGTGGAAGATATGCTATTAGTTTGTTTTCGAGGATTTAGAAGTAAGAGGGATGCCAAAATTTTATGAAAATGTGCATTCTTTTCTATCTTGCAGGGAATTTGTAATGAGCGTAATGTTAGGTTGTTTAGAGAAAGTTACTTATCCTTAATGCTATTGAATGATAGGTTATTCTTCTTGCGTCTCTTTGGGATTTTGCTATGGGGGCTTTTAGAGGTATTTCTGTTACTGGTTTATGTAAGATTGGAGGGCTGCACTTTTTTAAGTGTTTTTCTGTTTTGATTTTTTAGTTTGTTAAGGGTGGACTTCTTGTTTCCCATTTATTGTATCCTTACTTTTTTATTAATAAAATTTCTTTTTCTATAAAAATAATGAATAAAAAAATTGGTTGAAGGCATCTTCTGTATGGATGTCTAGAGCTTCATATGGGTTTCTTATGGTTCCACAACAAAATATAGATAAGATGTTAAAACTGATTTTATTTTTCCTATAAAATTTATTTGGTATATTCAGAAGATTGAATGAACAATTAACATTTTGTATCTATTTACCATTTTGTTGTTCTTTTATTTCATATTAACATGAATATTTTCTTTTCTTTCATGTCAATAGGAATATTTTCCAGACTATTGAAGTTTATTTTTTATGCCTTTGCTTGAGAACTCTAAATCGTATTTTGATGTTTAGCAGATTCACTGTGCAAGACAATTTTATGAGAATATTGTCCCAAGCTCTACTATATATGATGTTGAATGTCCGGATCATTCATTTCGCAAGTTCACTGATGATGGTCAGTACCTCATAAGCTTTAGCAGGAATCATCAGGATCTAATTGTATATAGACCATCATGGTTTACATTTTCATGCAAAGAAGAAGATTGTGATGCTCAAGATCTTCCCTTGAAAGCCAAGAAATTTGAGAGCTTCTTCACCCAACTATACTGTGTACCACTTGCTTCAAGCAGTGAGTTAATATGCAAAGACTTCTTCCTCTACATAGAGAGTAACCGCTTTGGACTTTTTGCAACTTCAACCCCACAAGTTCATGATGCTCCTGCTATTGGAGGAGCTGTACAAGGAGTCCCTTCAATTGAAAAAATAACATTCCACCTTTTGAGGTACAGGGTATCAAGTTAAAATCTTCTAGTTTATAATATTCAGTTATGTAATGTAGTAAAAAAAAAATTGGATCTATCTCTTGACCATTAGAGGCTGATTTACTGTTCTATGACTTCACTTTGTTCTCTAGCTTGGAAGATGGAAGTATACTTGACGAGAGGGTTTTCTGCAATGATTATGTTAATTTGGCCCATTGCATGGGTGTTTTCTTGTACGATGACTTGCTGGCTATAGTATCGCTTCGTTATCAGAAAATACACATTCTCCAAATTAGGGATTCAGGGAACCTTGTTGATGTACGAGCAATTGGGGAATTTTGCCGAGAAGATGATGAACTTTTTCTCAATTCCAATTCTCAGGCAAGTGTTTAAAAACCTCTTAATGGGATTAAACTGAAGTTTGATGTACCTTTTGTTTATTGGCCTTGTATTACGTTACAGGCTTCACTTAGAAATTTGGAGAACTATTGCCTCTAGGAAATAATAATAACAATATTAAAATTAGTACACCAGATTACTAACCTAAAAGGAAAAGGAAAAGGAAAAGGAAAAGGAAAAGGAAAAGGAAAAATAAGTTTGCATGCTGTTCGAGAGGATAGACTCATTTTTTACGGGAAGAAGTTTACTTTCTCTATTTGCTGAAGTTCTTTGAAACGCTTTCCTACGTGGCAAATTAATTTTACCTGCATTATATTTTTTTTCTATTGAAAATATAAAATTTGTTGTGCATAGGCATAGGTGCTAAAATTTTCTAGTACACGATGGAAGCTTGATGCGTACTGTGTCATCATCTTACCAACAAGCATTTATCAAATGCTGCAGGGAGGGAAGCATGAAATATGTCATGTGTTATGTATAGGCAGTTAAATCCAGTCAGCTGACTCCATTTTGGAAAGACTTGATAATCTTTTAGATGCTCCATAAAAAAGTTTAATCCTCTTTGAATTCAGTACACTTGTAGCTGATTTCGTCCGACTTTTACAAGTTCTGGAAAATGCTAGAGTTCAAGATTTTTCTGAAATCAACTTTTCGAATCTATGAGCGATGCGGATTTAAATGATACCAAATAATAAATGTAATGGAGAAGTTCGAAACTTATCTGAAACCAATGGTTAAGTAACTATAAAATCATGACCTGATTTACTTATTAAAGAACTTTGACCTTTCTGAAACCCAAGACAACATGATTTAGTGTAACAAATTTCTTTATAAGAAAAATTACCATATAACCATTAATATCTTTTATTTTAGATAAAATTTGAATAAAGAAATGATGTAGCAGGCGAAATCCATGTATACCCAGTATATACAAAGTAAAAAAAGAAGCCAAACCAGCTCCTCGATTGACCAACCCCAAAAAACGCCTCAAAAAGGTTAGCCTACAGAAAGAAGAGCATCTATGTTCGCAACCTTAGAAAATTTCTATAAAACCCATAAGCAACTATATTACCCAGAAACCTTTTTTAACCTGAATATTAGGAGGCTTAACATCCAGGACAGGATTAACATCAAAGGTAACTCCTTCCCTTGAAAGCATCTTCTATTTCTTACCCTACAGATGGACCAATTCATTACAAGAAGGCTGCAGCTCATCTTGACAATGTGCCTCGTCCTCCTCATCTTACTTAAGACATTCCATCCTACCCATTCTAGGACTTTGGTTTGGATTGGGAAGCAGAGTTTATGTTTCTCACTTTTGTGGTGGTTAGTTGTGGGAGGGGCATTGGCCACATATACAATCGCCACTAGTTGACATCCCTATTTTTAATTTCAGAGTTGTTAGTTCATAATTCTCTTTAGCTGCATAGTGTTAGATCTTTGAGTAACTGCACTATCTATGCTTTGGGAAAGGGAATAGACTTAGATGTCCTCCACACACAGTCTAGAAGTCCCTATGGGAGACGAGCTGTAAACCTGAATTTGCAAAAGACTGGCATGGGAGAGTAATTGTAATGTACTGATTTGTAGCATATACAACCATCTAAACAGATGCCAAAGCAAGGCTCGACAAAACAGATAGTGTTATAGTATGTCATTCTTCTGTGTAGCTGAACTTTCATACTAGTTCTTGATCCAGCTGAACAGTCTTTTATCGGGGTCATTTTTATATTCATTTTGTATCGGAGGAGAAATGAATTCCGGTTTTATATGTGCTCCTGAAAAAATATGGCACCCTATTTCATTACATAGATAAGGAGCAATCAGAATACCCGGATATGCCAATCTACATATATCCCTCTCCCATCAATAGGTATCTTTTGATTATTGAGAATTAGCGAGCCAGGACAGCCTATACTGACAGATAAATTCATGCCTTGCCTATTTATATGAATTTTTCTTTGACTTGTCAATGTTTTTTGCAAAGTTTGATTTGCTCAGTTGTTATTGACTTTGCCCTCAATTTCCAGCTGCTCAGCATACACTGCCTTTTCTGATGTAATGTGTTAGATGAGGTATTTTTTTATGGAAGAACATGGGAAAATCAAATCATAATGGCTTTCATTATCATGTTTTCTTCATGATCAATAAGGTTTGCCAGTTGATGACTTATCTTGTATTCTAGTATGGGTCTTTAAATTTGCAACTGAACTATCTGGTGCAGTGCATGGCAATCTCTGACAACAGTAGACAGCACCAAGCCCTCATGAATCATGTTGAAGACGGTGTGAATCATAATCAGCCTAATCCAGAGAATACTTTCCTGAGTGGTATAAAACAGCGATTGCTTTCATTTATATTTCAAGGGATATGGAATGAAGAAACTGATGAAACTCTGGTTGGTCCATCTACTGTCATGTTCATGTAACTTTTGGAGCTTCAAGTATTTGTACTTCTTTTATATCAACTAATATTTATAGTAGTTCTTTTGGCCAAAAGAAATGCAATATACGTTACATATTTTATATTTGTTAGCTAACATATTGTACATGTTCTCATTTTAGCTGCTAATTATTAGTGATCTACTCTCAATTACTAATTTGTTTTTAGTACACAGCACTTAATTAATTGCTTCACCGTTATCATCTATTACATGTTAGCTTTGCACCTTGAAAAATAGAATACCGTTTTGAAGCTTATAAGTCAGGGATGTTTCTTATCCTCCTCCCCATTTTTTTTGGGAGGTAGCATCTTTCTTGCTTCTCTTTGAGTATCGGCCAGTATGTATTTCAGAACTCCATGGGGACTGGGGTACTGTACTTCATTAAGGACTTGTATTAGTTACTTTTGACTTGACATTTTTTTATTGCTTTTGCTTTTTGGTGGATCTCTTTTCCTCAATGCTTTTCTCTCTTCTCTAGCGTCTTTATCCAAAAATAATTAACTGGTGATTTTGGCCGTTCAGCAACTCTTAAATAATTTTCCAGATTACTGTTGTATGTCTTTCCTTCTAGTTTTACATGCAATTTACTCTCTCCGTCCCAGATTTATTGTCCCAGATATATTTCAACACATCTGTTGTATTTGTGGCGCAGAGTTTAAGATGTGATAAAATTATATTTAATTATTATATTTATCATTTATGTGTGTGTTTAACTGTATATGTACTTATTTTATATAAAAAGTTATGAGGATACGTTTTTCACCCAATAGTCTAGTTTACTGAATTAAATAGTCTACAAATCATTCAACGTCCTGGTTCCAATTCCCATTCTTGGATTGATTGGCTACAAACCAACCTTCATCTTTTATTGCGTGGAGTGGCTGGCCTCAGATTCAAACCTTTATTTTTATGCTTTAATAGCCGAGAGTTACAGCAAATGTGAAGAATGGCAGGTTGTAATTACATGATTTTCTTTTTTGGGGATTTGGATATCTGATTAGCAACCATTTAGGCTAGTAGAGGTGTTCCCATTTTCTTTTAGTAGGAAAGGATATCCTTAGTTTTTTTATTTTTTTATACCTTATTAGATGATACTGAACTTTAAATTTATTTTAATGGGATGATATGCTTACCTGTTCTGTTTTCTTGTTCGAGCAGAGAATACAATGTGTGAAGAAGAAGTTTTATTTCCATTTTCAGGATTATGTTGATTTGATTATGTGGAAGGTAGGATTTTGACTTTCATTTTTTTTCTGCCTTCTGCTCATTGCTCAAGTGATTGTATCAGCTACCTATTTCGCTTACTCTCAAGTCCTTTGTATTATTGTACTTGTTTGTTTTCCTTGTTGAATAAACAAGTGACATTGTTTAATCTATCTTGGACAGGTACAATTCTTGGACCGACATCATCTACTAATCAAATTTGGTAGTGTTGATGGAGGGGTGAGGGTTCTCTTTATTTTATTTTTAATCTTTATATGGATAGCTGGATTCCTCCCCCCCCCCCCCCCCAAAAAAAAAAAAAAAAAAAAAAAAAAAACACCACCCACCCACACAAATGCCAAACCCTGCTAAATGTAACTAATGAAAATCATTGGAAAGCTGGAAGCTAAGTGTGAATCTACTTTTTAGATAACAGAAATCTAAAGTCAGAAAGCTTAAATCTATTTTCATTTTAGGTCTTTGTTTGTCTGCATAAAAAGGTTTAGTAAATTCAGTTGAGTTTATATGTTTAGTTGGTGATTATGTAATTCATGTTGATTTTAAACATTCGATATCTAACAAACCTGTGTCTCACACCTTACATTCTTCCTCTTAAATCTCATATATCTTTTTTCATGGCTCACATCATATCCTGAATGCATCTTGCCCAACAAACTTTATCTAACCTTTCTGATGCTGGGTCAATATAGTAGATCAGAATTCTTACCAATCCATGTGTTTGGCACTGTTTCAACTTTCAATATTCATTATAACTTTGATCTACAGTAATAATGCCGTAGTATTTTGCCATGGGTAATGATGTTGACGGAAATGTTGAGATGTCTAGTTTAAAAAAACTACTCCCTCCGTCCCAGGATAAAAGTCCTGGTGAACTTTTCACACATATTAAGAAGATGAATAAATTGACAAAATTGCCCATAATAATGTCATCAATTATTTTCAATGTAGGTGAGAAAGTGAATTTCTAGCTTTTCAATTCAAAATATTTTCAACACATAACTAATTATATTTATTAAATATGGAGAGAGAATTAGAATAAGAAAAGTATGAGATATTTAATGTTACGGGTATAATAGGAAAAAATGTGTAAAAGTTTGGTTATTAAAGGAAAGTGGACA
This sequence comes from Panax notoginseng, assembly GCA_016801055.1. NCBI lineage: Eukaryota > Viridiplantae > Streptophyta > Magnoliopsida > Apiales > Araliaceae > Panax > Panax notoginseng. Next base: position 200,044,657 of record CM029012.1, on the reverse strand, counting down.
TTTAACATGGGACTACCCAAAATAGTAATAAAGACTTTTATCGTGGGATGGAGAGAGTATTATTGTTGGTGAAAGTTCCCTACTCTAAGAATGTAATATTTGACCTCCTTAGAAGTATTTTTAAGATTTCATATCATTCCACAAATGCACGATAGGTGTTCGTGGACTATACAAAAATCATATACCATGGATTTATAGATGAATTTTGACTGTACTCCTGGTTAGCGTCAAGTTCTTTTATAGTGATCAAAGATATCTAATTAGTATTACATCGATTGCAATAGATCTTTAGAGGCTAAATAATGCTTATTGAAATTTGCAATACCTGTACTTGCCATTTGTTGGTTGATGAAGTCATGAAACTATGAAAGGTAGGAGGTCTAGAAGGCCTCAAAAGCATAAACTCTATTGGTGGTTGAACTGTTCTGGCTCTGCCTGATCCCTAATTGCTCTAGCAGTCTAGCTAAAGAATATTCATAGTAAAGTTTTGAAGTTTTCAGGATCAAGATCCTGAAGGTCTTTTTATCTGTCTAGTTTGGCTTTCCTTTTTAAGGTGCAGGTCTTAAAACCATTCTACATTACTCTTTGAGCTTTTTTTTGTCAATTTTTTGGTTATGTATTAATTAAACATTATTGAAGCTTCAGGTCTCACGAAATGCTGATAATCATCCTGCATTTCTTGCTGTATATAACATGGAGACAACTGAAATAATTGCATTTTATCAGGTAGTGTGGCTTATAAGTGTTTTCCAATTACTTTCTCTTGCAACTTGAAGGTTTTCACTGTCATAAGCATAATATATTACTCCCACTTTTCTCCAGAATTCAGTGGATGAACTTTATTTCTTGTTTGAACATTTCTGCGACCACTTTCATGTAACATCAAAAAGGTCGCTGCATATGAATTTTATATCATCTCACTCTAACAACATTCATGCTCGTGAGCAAGTAAGGTGCAGTAAAAATAAAGCTACCAGCTTATCCCAGGTAACATCTCGTTATGCTGTTGCATTTAATCATTCACAACTTTTGTATCAGCATTTCAGATTATCTGTTATGCAAAAAATTGTAACAAGAATTTGTGTGGCTTCAAATATGTCAATTTATAATGGTCTCTGAATGGTGCAGTTTGTGAAGAAGATGCTGGTCTCTTTGCCTTTCAGTTCTCAATCTCAGAGTCCTTCCCCATATTTTGACCAATCTCTTTTTCGATTTGATGAAAAGGTCCGAGTCTAAAGTTCAAATCTTTTATTTTCCTTCTATTTTATTAGCATATAACTAGGAGGTGTTAGTGTTTTCTGTTTAACAGGGTGTGAGGGTTTTGCTTCTAATGATTATCTGTCAGCTAATAATCGATTAAAACAAGCCAATTATCTAGACTATGTACCTTTGTTTTGTTTGAATCCTGTTACATTTAGGTTGTACTTTCATTAACAATTTGCTACTACAGCTAATTTCTGCAACTGACAGACATAGACAGTCCACTGATCATCCCATCAAGTTCATTTCGAGGAGGCAATCAAATTCCCTGAAATTTAAGATAAAACCAGGTATGTAACTTAGATATAACCTTATATGGAGCCATTATGATGATGGCGCTAGATTAACAATGCTTGGTTAGTTTCTGGATTCATAGAAAAATTATTTTCGACATATGATTTCATATTCATTATTCTTTACCAGCTTCAGCCTTAGATCCTTTCTTTATTACAAGTTGCGTCTTTTATATATTTGGAGAGTGATCCATAGCAAATTCTTACTTTGGCACTATTCGGACAAATACGTCACTCACGTTCATAAGAGAAATGGGAGGTCCAGATTAAAATTTTTTAATCCTACCAGATATAACACTTTTTAAAAAAAGACAAAAAAATTCCTGCCGCTCATTTCTCTTATGGATGGCTAGAGATGTGCTTGCTTGACTAATGCCATATCAAGTATTGTTACGTATCACTTCCCTATATATGTATATGTTTGTGTGTGTGTATATGATGAACCCGGAGGGGTGGGAGAACCAGACAAGGATAATAATGATTTCATATTCATAATGGTAAAACTAGCCATTACTCCATTGTACTTGCCCACTTTTATGCAATAATTCACCCAACTTTTATTTTATACAATTGTCCGGTTAAACTAATTAAAATCTTGTAATTGTGTCGTTCTGTTAAATTTATTAGATGGACATTAATTTTGTTGCTTACGTGGCAGTTTAGACAAAATAAAAAATTACAAGAAATGACTTAATTGCCACTTGAGACTAAAAGAAAGAATAAAAATTAGTTTTATTAAAATTAATCCATTCAACAAAATCACCCTCCTTATATATATATATATATATATATATATATATATATATATAAGACTAACACAAAAGTGGTCAAGTACAATGGGGGTAACTGCTAGTTTTGCTTATTCATAATTCTTTACCAGCTTCTGCCTTGGGTCCTCTTTTATTACAACTTTCTTATATATATATATATATATATATATATATATATATATATATATATATATATATATATATATATATTGAGAATAAGGTCTAGGTCGCTGGTTCCACAGTTAGGACCAAGTTTCAGTAGTCAAAATTTAAAACAATTATGATGACTTTGGTTTTGTAATTAGGACCTGAAGCCGGTACCACAGACAGTCGTGCAAAGAAGATCTCTTCATTTCTTTTCCATCCATTTTTACCCCTCGCACTCTCCTTTCAGCAAACTTTGTTTTTGCAGCCAGCTGTAGTAAATATTCATTTCCGAAGATAATAATGGGCACCATTTTTTCCCCCTAAGATTGTCCCTCTGCAAAATTAAAATTTTAAATATGCATTTCCTGTATTTGTGGCATCCATCATTTGTTGCCGATATGTTATAAACTTCTACTAAACATCGTGCCCATGGTTATAGCAGCTGCTATTCTGGAAGTTAAACAATCTTACTACTATAGAATTGGTAATGGTTCATAGTTTTGATCATGTGTAAACTGTTTGTGTTTGTACTGGTTTGGTACTTAAAAAGCATATTAAAACTCAAATTTAAAGGAAAAAGGACAAGGATTATGTGTAAATTCAGTGTTTTCTATATTCTAGAAGCACTATTTCCACATTTAATTCAAGAAAAGAAGCCTTACTTTCTTTGTAATTTATTTAAGCCAATGGTATTTCTAGCGCTGGAATGTACATTTATATCAATACATAGGGGGGCATGTATTTTTTATATGGTTCCTTCTCACATGATGGGATGGGATGGGATGGGATGGGATGGGGTGGGGTGGGGTGGGACTCACTGAATGCTCGTGTGAGATAGAAGACCATGTGAAAATATCTGTTCTCAAATGGAAAATTCAATACTGGAAATATCGTCTTTTTTTTATTTAAAAATGATTTTTTTCTTCGTAACAGAAGCTTATAATTTATGAAATTTATAGGATTGAAATTTTTACTGGCAATAAAAAGGGCATATACAAATCATGAAGAAAGCAAAATTGTTATTTACTTAATTGGTGGTCCAAAAAGCTGGAAGTTTGCCCACTAAGTTGGTGCACAAGCTGCAGCTGGATCTAAAATAAAACACTTCCTTTAATATCTAAGTCAGCTACTTTAGGTAGTATATTATTGGTTGATTGGAAAGGTAGTAGGTCGCAAACTGATAGCACTTTTTTTTTTTAAAGAAAATTATTTATATAACATATATTATTACAATTTATTAATTTTAGGGATACAGGTCAATTTTACCTTGTTAGTTTGGATAGAAAATAAAATAATTTAAATAATTTTTATGAGTAAAATAAACTGCATTTGAAATTAGACCTGACAATTTAGTTTATAAATTGATGGGTTAACTTATATTGATTATAAAAAATTATTTGAGTTGGTTAATTATTTTAATTTTTTTTGTTATTGGTTAAAATTTAAACCCATATTTTTCACACAAAAAAAACAGGCTCAAAACCGGTTAACTGATTTTGACCCATTTTTTCCTTTTCACCAACCTGGGAAATACGAGATTCTTAAATATCCCAATCCTTGATAACTGATTTCCTGTTTTCCCTCCGGCTCTTTCTCGTGAAAAGCTAATTAGATTGGCCAGACTACACTTCAGTTTAATTTAAGAATAATGTTAGAGACACAAACTATTTTACAAATGCTGATGCGGCATACTCTACCTTAGCATATTGTGTGAGACCGAAAATTACATTGAAATAATTTGTTGATCAATACGCTGAGGTAGAGTATGCCACATCAACAGTTTGTAAAATGTTTGTAAAACATAACTACTCTTAATTTTTTTACGTGAGATCAAAATATTTTATTCCAAACTAATCAAAACTATTTAATATACGAATCATAAGAATCTCTCACGTTAGAGGCTTAGAGCCCAATTTTATAAAACTACTAATATTTTTAAATTTATTCAAAAAATTAATTTTTATGCGAGATCAAATCATTTTTATTGCAAGCTAATAAAAACAATAATACATAAATCTAGACGTAATCAAAACTCCTAATAAAGTTAAATAATTTTAAGCAAAATCAATTACTTGAAATTATAATTAATTATTAAACTAAAATCATAATAGGATTAGAGTAATTGACGGCTAAAACCAAATACCAATTACCCAAGGGCATTTGAATGCTATGATGGTGGAAACTTGTTAAAAATGTAGAGAAAATAACACTAAATTAGAAATATATCAAAACTTCAATAATAAAATGATATAAAAGTACTTACATGCCATTATTTATATTTAAAATAGATTTAAGTATTATGGTATCGCAATTATTTTATTTTTAACTGATGATAAAGATATGTCTATATAAATATTTTTTTAATATAAAATATTGATTTTAAAATGGATCTTTACATTTAAAACGGAAGAAATATGGTTAGAGACCGTATAAAATTTTGAAATAAAAAATTTTAGAGTGTATAAAAAAATTTAGAGAGGAATAATATATAAAACGCTAAAGATAGAGGGTGAAAGAATATATAAATTAAATATCATAAATAATTTATTTAATTAGACGATAATAATGATATATTTAAAATATGGATTGACATATATTTATAGTTTTAATCCGCACGATCCATATTAAAAATAAGTAATATAATTTTAATTTTTAAATAAAATAAATTAAAAATAACCCATAATTATATTTTCTCATGTGAAAAAATAACACCCTCGCCAGACTTTTATGGATATTTATCTTCTCCAATATTTACCCCAACACTTAAAAATAAATTTAGCGTTATAAAATATAAGCGGTAACTCTTTTTTTTTTCCTTCTAGTAATTATTATTATTTTCCTCCAAAACCCCCTTTTCTCTTTCAACTAAAATCCAGCACTGGCCTTCATCAACCTTCAATGGCAACAATTAACCAGAGCTTCGTTCTTGCAAGTCAGAGCGGATAATCGGGTCAAACCCTTTTTTGTAGTATTTTGGGGGTTAGATTTTGTCCTAATTTCACTGATCAGTTATTCCACGGGAGAAATCGGTCAAAATTGCGGCGCATCAGGAGGCTGCCTAAGGTCACGAATCAGAGGTGAGATGGCTCTAATAGTGAAGATCAAGTTGTTGTTTTTCTTTGTTTACTGTAATTATATAATTTTCAGTAACGGATTTAACTTCACAATATTTAGAATGAAATTCGATATTTTCGATCTCTCTGTTTACTGTATATGTACATTTTTGTACACAAAATAGTTGAAAATATTTTGATTTTATTTACTTTTGGGTTGTCAATCTATTAGGGTACTTGATTCCAGCCCTTGTAGATGTTTTGAACTCTTTTTGTTTGTTTCAAAATTTTGTATTTCCTACTATTTTTATCGCTTAATATAGAAGTGGGAAATCCATAATGGATGATTGTGGAATCATCTCTACTTAGCTTTTGCAACGAATTGCAATTGCAGCATAAGAGGTCTAAGTAGTGGTCCTTTTATGTTTATTTTTACATTTCTTGTTAAATAGTTGTTTTTTTGACAAAGAAAAAATATGGAGGTGGTTCATGAGGTGTTGATAATAGTGGTGCTGATGCTACTGAATTAGCCTTAGGGGTTAATGTTTGGGATTTGTGCTCAAACTAAATAATAAGCAAGAAAGAACTCTCTATATGAGTAGCAGGATTTTACCAGTTCCAATGAGGGTAACCCAACTTCTGTATATTAAGATCAGTTAATATATTGTGCTTGTACATCCTTACCAACTAATATTTTTAGTAGAAGTCATAATGAAGTGTGTCACCTGAAGTATATACTACCGGCCAAGTCAAACATAAAAACTTATTTACATGACTACATGGAAAAACTAACTCTACTTAGCCACATAAACTGATGTATTGCGCCTCCGTCTCTTGGCGCCTTTCAAGATTTTTTATATATGAGAAAATACAATAAACTATTAAAAAAAATTTGATAAGCACAATAAAATAAACTTTAATATTCTTGCTAATGCTTGGGCACTGTTGGCCATCCAATTTTCTTCTACTTGACATGGTGTTAATTTCAATCTCTTCCTTAATTGTTTTATCTCCGCTACCAATTTTTTCATTACCACAAATTTTCATGCTTCCGTAGTGCGCACGTCACTAGTGCTCCCTTCCTGGTTAGATTCAAATGGAAGCTGAAACAATTATTCCAGTCAAATTTGGGACCTTGGCTTCTGGATGTTCTTCCATGATATTCAATACAAGCCCTTTGATCTCTTGTATATTGCTATGCATTTTCAAAGAAATTGCCTTGAATTCTTGTATACCATGGGTACATATGAAAGATCAGTTTGAGTAGCGGAAAAACCTCCCATGGTTCATTTCAAGGTGAACTCAATTTCAATTAGAGCAAGCAAGTCTAGGATGCCGCTATTCTCTTAGTTGGTAAGTGAGATAAATACGTAATAGTTGTAGACTAAAGCTAACTAACTTTATTTACATTTAACAATTATTTGAGAGAGAAGAGATTACAAGGTAAGTGGACAATACATCTTCTAAAAACAACAATAGTGAGAACAAAGTCCTCAATGGATGGGATCCAGAAAATCCATATGAATATCAAACATAGACTGATTGCCTTGCCTTGCATTTTACTTAACTTAGTTTATAGTTATCGATATTGATGGCAATGATTGTGCTTACATAGAATATGTAATTTCTTAGAAGTGCATGTATGCAACCTTATTAACCAATTCTTAAATATCTGTCAATTGTGTGATTGTCCTTCAAAGCTCAAGCTGTAGTTTCAAAGTCATGCCTTGATTACTTGCTTTTATTAATAGGGAGCTCATTTTCAGTCATCTAGTATGCACTATCAGAAAGATTTCTTTTCTACAATCCGGCTTGAAAATTCTGATCAAAACATTGTTCTGAATTTCTATGTGCCATGTGACTAACGTCTTTGGTGTTAATAGACAACTAGCTTGTATGTTATGCTGGGTCTTCTTGTGGATTTTGGTGGATCCTCTGCTTTAAAACTCTTGCAACACTTCCATCGTCATCTATCATTTCCGGGGTACTTTTTTTTATATTCCGTTGTAAAATCAGTATGCAGAAGAGTGGGAATCTTTCCAGGAATAATTCTTCGAGACTGACACCTCAGCAGCCAGTTCGTCGCCTAAGCTTTTGTTCTAAAGTGGCAACTGGACAGCACTCATCCCCGATTGTCTTTCCAGAAAAGCGTGGTAAGGTGAAGACTTCAAGGCGTGGTGACATCAGTGTCAGCAGTGATGATCCTAAGAAAGCAAAGAGGGAGGAGCACAGGATTGATATAGGAGATGAGCAATCTGACTTGTTGGGATATGATGTTTTCTCTGGAAAGCTGGTTTTGGATAAGAGTAAGATGATCAAAAGTAATGACACTCAAGATACTGTTGATGTAAAGAACCAAGATACTGTTGATGCTAAACTCACAAGCAAGACACTGGTTTGGGGCTCTCATATGTTGTCTCTTGAGGATGTGGTTTCGGTAAGCTCTTTCGGGTTGGTATGCTTTCTGCTTGAGTTTTATACCACTTTCGCTTATCAAAGTGGGCTCAATAATTTCCTCGTATCTTCGGCAGGTATCATACAGTTTTGGCCTGAGACATTTTACTGTGCACTCATACCCCGTAAAAAAGGGTGGCCTTTCTTGCTTTAAGAAATCTGGAAGAAGTCGAAAGGACTTCCGCTTCTTGGCTTCTACCTCAGAAGAAGCAGCTCAGTGGGTTAGTGGATTTGCAGATCAGCAATGCTTTGTGAATCGTTTGCCTCATCCTTTGGTTTCTTCCAAGAAGCAGGCTACAGAATATTTAACTACTGATTTTTTCTCTCCCGACTTGCATGTTAAATGTAAAAGTCCACCTACAATGCTTGTGATTTTAAATCCACGGTCTGGACGTGGTCGTTCAAGTAAAGTTTTCCATGGAATGGTAGAACCAATATTTAAGGTATGTTCTTAGTAACTGGGTACCTTTAACCTATTGTGGATACAGATATGCATTTTCAATGGATGTTCTAATTCTTGGGCCTAACTACAGTCTGGATATCTATCAGGTAGTTGTATTTACCGATCTTAACTATTAGCGTCTAAGCCTCAGTTCCTCTAACCTGAACCTCTCATCCTACCAAGTATAAAAGACCAAAATAAAAACCAATTAATTAATTGCTTCTGGCGATTGAATTTTCTACCAATTCAACTTTCTTTACCTTTTTCTTTTTGTTTGCTTTCTTTGGTGGGTTTATAATAATACAAGATGTTCATACAGTTACTTTCTTATCTTGATTTATGCTTGCTTTTTGGATACTTTAAATTCTGACCTACTCAAGAGGAAACAACCGAGGAACTGATGCGGATAAAGCCAAGAGATTTATTATTATTATTATTATTAAGTATTTATAATATTATTTAGAGATAAAGTCTTGTAATTAATAAGTATATTTATATTATATTAGGTAAATTATTGTTGAGTTTTTAGTTATAACTAGTTAAGTGCCCCGTGCGAAGCATGGGTTTAATTTTTAAATAAATTATTTTTAATTCCTTATTTTTTCTATATATATATATAATGATTATAAAATATTTTCTGAATTTTAATTTATCTTATAATAGAACGACTACAAACTTTTCTCAGACAAACAATTATCAAAGACTTGCAATTGAAGCAACATAAAAAACTCAATTCGTATTGGAGCAACATAAAATTGACATGTGGCAGATTGTGATCATCAATTGGTCGGACTGGCCAAAAGGGGATAATATTGTCTTTTAAAAAAAAATTGGGGAGTTGATTGTTGATTCCCAAACTTGTAGGTTAAAAACGAAAAACTTGCCAACTTAGGGGGATAGTTTTGTCTTTGCCCCATTAAAAATCCAAAGATTATTAGCATTGACAAAGAGGAAGTTAAGTTTGTTGAATAATTTGAATGTCTTCAAAGAGCCATACGAAGCTCAAGATGAAATTGAAGAACCAAAGAATAATGATAAGATGTGGATGGAAGTCTTAAGCCCAAAGCAATTCCAACGAGCAATGAAGTAGTAAAATGATCAAGGCATCAATTTCTGCATCAACTAGTGCTCCAATGAGATGCCATACAAGAAAGTTCTTTCCTCATGGTTTTCAAGTTATATATTTGCACGAGGAATGTTAAAATTTCTTTCACATTTGGAGTCTAATTAATGGATTATGGACTCTCATGCTTTAAAACTTGATAAGTGTTTTTCAGTGAAGAGAGAATGAGGATCAAATCAAGAGATTGATTATTATTAAATACTTAGCATTATTATTTAGCGAATAAGTCATTGTAATTAGTACTTAACTTTATATTATATTATGTAGATTATTCTAGAGTTTTTAATTATAGTAGATAATTCTTAGGGACATGTTTTCTTTTTAAATTAAGATATTTGAGTAGTATTAAGATTTTACTTTGTCTCGAAGAATTAGGGTTTTTATATTAAGTTACTTGAGTAGTATTAAGGTTTCTTATTGTCCTATATATACTGATGTAACCATAGATATAATTTAGATTTAATATATTGGTAGGTTATCATTGGTTTATACCATTATGCCTTATGCCATTATCTTTTTCATCATATTTATTCCTTCTGTCCGTGTTCACCTTGTTCTGCACTAGGAATTTTGTAATCAGCAGTGTTCTGATTATAGTGCATACTAATAAATGTAATGCCCCTGCCAAATTGAAATCCCAAATAAGGCTCAATCCACTGTTCCAAGAGCGGAATATGGGTCATCTTGGTATCCAGTTCATTCCACATATTTCTGTCGATGTGGGACTGTTACAATTGTGAATGTTAGAAGACAGTCTTATAAACTGTAAAATAGAGAACCTTATATATGTTAAGACTTAAACCTAAACAATGAAAAGGAATTCAATCATGAAGCCTATTGACTATTAGTGATTACAATAAAGAACCTTATATAGGCTAAGACTTAAAAGTAAACATGAAAAGGATATCGATCAATGAAATCAATCAATAATTACTGATTTACCACTGATCATGCATTTACAATAATCCTAACTCCACTAATCACTCCAAATAATCATGATTCTAGAATCTCTCTACCAACAATATTCTGCACTTAAATCTCTAATGGATCCCAGTTAGGGTGATTCCAGTCACAATCCATAAGCAGATCGAGAATCAATCTTCAAGGGATGTGTGGGATCACTACACCACAAGGTGCCATTGTTCGGGTACCATCTAATGGCCTTGCCTAAATCGGAGTCTGGCTTAATCCACTATCCCAGGAGTAGCAGTTGGGTCATGTTGGCCACCATAGTCCTACTCAAAAGGCCATGACAAGTTGGTGCTCTAGAAAGTGGGGTTGAGACCTTATATACAGTCCAGTCCATCTCACATTTTCCAATTGATGTGGAACTGAGGTATCAGAATAGAAGTCTTAGGAAGGTGCTTAACATGATGAGTGAAGTTGTGTCTAATGATATTTGGGCATTTCTCTTCCCAATAAGTAAAAGTCTATTACTATTTCCCTTAAATGGAAAGCAACCAATTTATGCATGCTCTATACAAAAGTCACCTACCCATATCCGATGATAGTCTATCCTAACTTCTAAGAGTCGAAGGAAACATGAACCCGCCAACCCGGAAAGGCCTCTCTCTAAGTATACAATATATTCAATGCAATGCTTAATTCTATTAAAGAACTCTTCACTCAGTGAGTGTCTGAGGCTTAATTTTAGATTATTGTTAGATTTTGGAAATGTTAAATTACTCTTGGAAAAGAAGATATTAGGACTTCTTGTCCTCTACGTGCTTTGTCATTTCTTCTCCCTTCATCAATAAAACCACCTCATTATACCCCCCTTAAAAAATAGAGAAGAAATAATGAATTTCGGAAAGGTTGAATGAATTGATAAAATGGTGAATTTGATGTTATACCTCTTATAGTTTTATTGAATTTTTCAAAAAAAAATAAATCGGTTTGACCACCTTTTGTGTATCTGTTTTGAAATATGCCATGTCCTGAATGGCATCCGTCAATTCATGTAGACAACCTTAATGACGGAAGGAATTAAGTGTATAGTTTTGATTTTACATCAATGTACTATATTATATTAAATGTTGATACTGTGACAGCTTGCAGGGTTTAAGCTGGAGGTAGTCAAAACAACGGCTGCTGGACATGCTAGAAAACTTGCATCGAGCGTAGACTTCAGTACATGTCCTGATGGTATTTAGCCTTATGCATTTTTCCTCTTTTTTTGTTTGGTCTTAAGACCTGTGCTGACAATCTTTGTCATTTTTAATGCTATCTATTTAGTGTACCTAGCCCCATGTCTATTGCTCTTCTAACGAAGGTATTTTTTTGACAGGAATTATATGTGTTGGAGGTGATGGAATTGTTAATGAGGTTAGTCATTTTTCACTTTGTTATTTTTGTTCTAAATTCTATAAATGAAGTTTCTTTTTACTAGACAAAAATATATTTGAAGTCTCTTCTGTATATCTAATTTTTTTTTTAATTTAAAAGATATTTTAGTTTCCTTTAATTCGTGAAAAACCACATCTGAACCATATCATGTAGCAACTTTGATTATTTGGGCAAGGAGAGAAAAACAAGAAGAAAATAGAACTTTGATTATTTGCCACAAAATGAATAACTGTAATAACTAGGAAATGTCACAAGTCAAACCATAATAAATGTCAAACTGGCTCAAACCACAATCTAATATCATTTATTACAACTCTAATAACTAAATAACTCCAAAACACAAATCAAAGTATCAATGCCTAGACAAAATATTTAAACCATTGTATAGAAGGGAGCTCTCATCACACTTGCCCCTTATCCCCTGATTACCTACTAGAAGTGATTACCTAGGAAAACACATCGTGAGTCAAATGCTCAGTACGGATATATAGTGCATAACAAAAATAAATAACTCAACAAACTAAAACGAACAAAACTAACACAACAAAATAGTGGTTGAATTAAATGGTTGGGTGTTATTTCATACCGAACTCAGAACAAAACAGAAAATAATGCCCCACATGCAAGTCACACAATGGACCACAAATCAAATGCATGCAAAATCGGAAGGAATGCTCGGCACAAACATCACCAATCTGCATAACAAAAATTTAGGGTCAACCCATACGCGCCTCCCATAACAAAATCACCGTATGACCGACTCCCACCGAATCACAAAATGAAGACGCCACACCACCACGGAAGGTGTTATGCCTTGGTGCCAAGAGGACATGCTTGTGGTACCCCCATTGGTGGTTTTAGTTATGGTATACTCTATGGTATATTCTAACAAAGATACAATTTCACAACACATGCAACAAAATACCAACACGGAGAGATTCTAATATGTACATGTCAAACTGAAACGAATCACCAACACAAAGTCTCCAAAATATATTGATATGTACATTTCTACAAATATCAAAATAAATACTAGACATAATTAACTAGTATAAAGAGTACAAGTTATGGACATGCTTATCAAGTCGTCGCCTAGGCGACGCTTAGTCCAGTCAGTGGAAAAAAATTGAGTCGTCCGGGCGACTTAATCGAAAGCCATAAAGTCGAGTGCCTAGCCATGAAAGGCGATGACTTGGACGACTTAGCAGCGACATAGACGATTGAATTGAAAATCGGGTGACTTGAATTTATGGGTCAGGTACCCGAACTTAACTGGGTTTAAAAAAAGAGTCAGGCAACTATAACCTAATCAATCAATCGCAACCAACTCGCAAGCCAACAGAGAAGGAGAGAGAGGAGAGCAACAAAGAGGGAACTTACCGTATCGACTCTGGCAACTTCCGACTTCGGCACCTCATGTATGTTCTTCTTCTACTCTTCTTCTCCTCTTTCCTTTTGTTTTCCTTTTTTTTGGGTATTCTTTTTGAGAGAAACAAAGAGGGAGGGTTGTTCTTTTCTATTTCTTCCCGTACCTCTGCTCGGTTTTTTTCTTTTTTGCTATTCTGGCTTCTGGGTTTCTATTTTCTTATTACTGACTAATTTTAATTTTTTTTATATGATACATGCTTACTTGCTTAGACCATGGTAGTGGTACACGTGTCATGACTTTGTTTACACCTATCCTACTAGCATGCATGAAATTGCTTATTTTAATATATTTTTTGGTATGGTCATGTCTTGTCATTTAACAATTATAGCTGCATTTGCTGTCATTGTTATTAACTATACAAAACAAAGACATTGTTAATGCAGTGCTGTGTTCGTGGATTAATAATTAAGATTAAAGTGGATCAAAAAATAAGATTAATAATTATAAGATTAAAGTGGATCAAGAGATTAAAGCAAAAAAAAAATGCTATGCAGCAGAAGTTATAATTCAAGAGATTAATAATTACTCCCTCCGTTCCTAAATAAGTGTCGTTTAAGATTTTTGCACATGAATTAAGAAAGTCATTTAATACTATCATTTAATAATTAAAATCTGTGTAAAATTTCATCACTACCCCTTTATGGAAAGTTGAAAATTATTAATACTAAGTGTGATAATTTCTTGGGACAATGAGATAATGTAAGGGTGATATAGGAAAGTAAATAATTTATTAAAGTTGTAAACGACAGATAAATTGGTACAAATTTTTTCTTCTAAAACGTCATTTATTTAGGAACGGAGAGAGTATAAGATTAAAGTTTTTACAAATGTATTACCATTTATCATTTTGACTTGATCTTGTCTGCTTCTTCTTGTGATTTGATATGCTATAACTTGCATTTTGAATATGGAAAATTATTAAAAATATAAATATATAAATATTCATATAAATGTTAAACATATATAATTTTATACGTATAAAATTTACATTGTTATCGACTTGTGGACGACTAGTCAGATGCCTTGTCGACTAAGCGCTTAAGTTCCCGGATGTCGCTTTGCCTCGACTTGGCGCCTTGATAACTATAGTTATGGAACTTCGAATCGAGACAATATCTGAATTCTAAGCGAGAAGCAAAACAAACAAACTAAGATGAAAGAGTATTGTTGAAGGAGAACATAATACGTATCTGGATTAAACAATGTAATACTCAGAAAATTATATTTGAACAATGACTTGTTAAACTCCCTCCGTCCGATCTAATCACAAAAATAATATATATTACTTAAGTAAAAGTTATACATATTATTATATAACTTTTTGTTTACCAAATCAAACCGTCATATTATTGTTATTATAATAAATATTTTAATTTTTAAACAATTTGTTCATTTATTTCAAATTTGTATATTATAAAATATCATTAACATTAATCTTTAATAGCAAGGAACAAACCAGGAATGTATATCAAGATTATATGTTTATGTGGATTGAATTTAATACATACTGTCCCAATCCTACCAATTCCCAAAAGTAGATTGAATTTAATACATACTGCCTTAATCCCACCAATTCCCAAAAGTAGCCAAGATTCACATAACTAATAAAAGCATTTGATCTTTATTTTACACCAATTTAATAATGGTCAAAATGCATACTGAGACTATTTGTATGAAGCCACAAATGCAATAATAATGTATATAATCAAATAATGGTTAAAGATGGTTCTTCTAGTTACTTTGTGTGTGTGTGTGTGTGCGTGCGTGTGTGTATATATATATATATATATATATATATATATATATATATATATATATCAATTAGGCTTAATTATACAATTGTTATTACTATTATAATACTTTCTAATGAATGTACACAATGGAAGGAAAATTTGCAAGTTATATCCAAACCTGTCAAATTCGTTTCTCCTTTCTTAACCCCGATCACCTCCTTCTCGTATTATAGTTCACAGTCATTTTCCTTTTCCTTTTCTTATAAAACTGATTAATGAGAGGAATATGCTTCTTTTACCCTAAAAGTAATTATATACTCTAATTAAAATTGGGCTGAGACTTCTAAGGCCCAAACTACAATAAACTAATATTATCCAATACTCATTATAGTCCACATAAATTAAATTGAAATTAGACCCAAACAAATGAAAAGCCCAATTAATTATTTTAAAATATTTTAAATATTAGTGTACCGAGTATTACAAACTCCCTGAAAGGCCCGATTAATGTGGCCCAAAAGTCTCTAGTCAAGGCTGATGCTCAACAGTAATCACGTTATGATAGTGTTGGTGGGCTTGGGTAAATAAATCTTGTTTTGTACATTTGTCTATGGTTACATTCGCCAGGAGGCCCATGACTACTGGTTATCAGATCTCTTTACATCACTTCAACTGTTGTGTTACTTTAAATTTATAGTTAGTGGTGATATCTTCACTCTATATCATGAGTGTTTATTGGTCATTGCATGTATAAACCATCTAAAGATGGCATTCAAACATGCAATACTGCTAGTTTTAGAACATTTCAGTTTGATTTGGATATTTCATTATTATATAATCCTGGGATTGGTTATTGTTGCCTTGTTGGAAAGTGATTTGTGGGTTTACTTTTGATTACGTTAAACCACTTTTTCCGTTTGGTAACTCTAGAAATGAAATTGGTCTTTTATCGACTATTATTTCCTTTTCTGTTTAATAGAAGTAATTTCTTCTAGTAAGTTGTGGAGTCTAATAAGCAGGAATAACAAGTGCAGGTTCTTAATGGCCTACTTAGTAGAGACGACCAGAAAGAAGCAATATCAGTTCCAATTGGAATTATCCCTGCGGGATCTGATAATTCTCTAGTTTGGACTGTTCTTGGAGTTAGAGATCCAGTTTCTGCTGCAATAGCTATAGTGAAGGTATAACTCTTTTATTCTTGCATTTGTGTTGGCAGTTTGTGGTGCATTGGTGCTTATTCTATAATAGAGTAGAGCTTCAGATCAACTATAATTTCTATTTAGCTTAGGTAAATACATCTGTATAATACTACTCCCTCCGTCCCAGGATAAAAGTCCTGGCGGACTTTTCACGCATATTAAGAAGATGAATAAAATAGCAAAATTGTCCATAATAATGTCATTAAATATGGAGAGAGAATTAGAATAAGAAAAGTATGAGATATTTAATGCTACGGGCATAATAGGAAAAAATGTATAAAAGTTTGGTTATTAAAAGAAAGAGGACATTTAACATGGACAACCCAACAAAATAGTAATAAGGACTTTTATCCGGGGACGGAGGGAGTATAATATTGTTTCAGTTGCTCTATTAAGATTAAGAAATCCATCTTAAAGGACTTCCCCTCATCCTATCATATGTGGGCCACCTCTAAAGTCCCATAAACACTTTGTTCTAGTCCTCGTTAATCTTTTCTTGTACTGCACTTGTACATAAAAGTTGTCCTTGAGAGTACGATAGTTTTACATGTTTTAATTGCACATATTGCTTTACATGAAGCTTAGATTGTAGCCTTGTAATCCAACACTTTTAGGCATTTTTCCATTTCAGCCAATGCTTCTCTAGTCTTTGAGCACTGGCTTAAATCTTTCTTCTTAATAATTATTCATCTAAGGTGGTTAAAAGTGTTTCTTTTTGAGGTTTTCTTCTCTCCCCTCCCCCCCCCCCCGGCGCTATATAACTTATTGTGTTTGGATATTTATTATGAAGGTTATGTCCATATATTTTTCCTATTGCTTTCATAAAAATGATAAATACTGGACAATTAATTAAAACTTTCCATTGAGCGCTGGTGTTTGTCACATTTTGTAGTTTATCTTTCAGGCATAATAAATCACTCCTGAATTTTGATGTCCAAGCAGTACCCCAGGCTTGTACTGCTCTCAATATTCCTTGCTTATATGTAGGTATAGGGTGCTTTAATAATTCTTCATTATGGCTTCTGTAAATTTTTATAAAAAAAGAATAGCTTGCAAATGATTATCAGGCTTCCTAAAACGTGTTTGCTAGCCACCTACAACTTCCATCCTGCAAAGAATGAGACCTTTTCTGGGGTGTGTGTGGCAGTGGCACATTTTCTAAGACATGGTGAAACCACATTTTTAAACATTCATAATCTAAGCAAAGGACTTGCAAGAGAATAAACCTGTGAGGTGCAAAATCCAATCGTGCTTGACAATGCCATAACTAGAGAATCTTTTGGTTGTATTCTCACAAGGCATGACTATAATTTTGTAGGTCTTCTGCCTATACCCACCTTTCTCCAAGCTGGAGATAATCTCGTTAATATGTGTAGTTGCATTCTTTGTATTTCCAATTTTCTTTTCTCCCTCTGAAGGGAAACATAATCCTCTTGTTTTTCCACTTGTTCTGTTCTGGAGGGGCTTCTGGTCCTCCGTTGTACTGTCCTTCTTTAGAGGAATTGTTTTTCAATGAAACAAATGCAAAGAGAGAGAGAGAGGTAAGTAAAAAGCCTAAAATCAATCTACAACTTCTTTGGATTTTCTATGATAAGTAATAATTACTCACGAGTATTCTTGGCACTTGGCAGTAAATAGTAGCAATATATATTGTAACTTGTATTATTGACCTTTTAATAGTAAAAGTAGAAAGAGAAAGGGGGGGGGGGGGGAATGAATCCTTGCATGTTTGTTTTTACTGCTAGATTTGAAGTACTCCCTCCATCCAGTATTGTGTGGGCACTTTTTTTTAGTGCTTTGTGGCAGGGATTTTAAGATGTTCCCAAAACACATATATGTATTATATATTTGTATATTTTATTATAGTTGATAACATATAATATTTATATATCAAAAAATTTTAAAACACTGAAAAATATGATATACAGATGTGTTTTTGGGACTCTTCCATGCTCAAAACTCAAAAACAAGTGGCCACATAAACTTGGGTGGAATATATACTTTTTGTGAGCATTATGTTACTTAGACTTGTTTTTGCTGGTTTCAGGGAGGTCTAACTGCAACAGATGTTTTTGCTGTTGAGTGGATTCAAACGGGTGCCATTCACTTTGGGACGACAGTCTCATACTTCGGATTTGTCAGTGACGGTAAGAAAGGACAATTGCTGAGTGATGACAAATTCATATTGGATCTTGTTTTATAATTGCACTTACTAAAAACTCATTTGCATTTGATAACATGTTAAAGAACATCGTGTTTGAAGATTATATACTCCCTCCGTCTCACTCTACTTCCAACACTATTCTTTGTGGGATGTTGTGCAACCAAGCAACTTAAGCTTTTGTAAGAACATAATCCTATCCAAGTGACCATTTACATGAATAAAATACTTTTGATTGTGACAATTTTTGGGTAATTTCTCATGGAGAAAATTTGAATGCTTCTAATTTGCCGGGTCCATTGTGAATACTTATGACACTTTGTTAACCTGAATTTAACCTTTTTTGAATTGAAGAAAAATTCAGTAAATTGATTGGTGAAATCGTTAGTGCACATAAATGCTTAAGGTAAAAGGAAGGAACTGATAATGCTCTCGAACTTTAAACATAATGCCTTGAAGTGTGAGGAAATAACTTTGACAATATTCTTTTTGGAGAACAGAACCTAAACTGGGAAAGATTGGATGAACCGTGTTATTGCAGTCCTAAAAGACTAGATAAAAATTTACTTTTTACTTTTTTATTTTTACTTTTTAACTTTAATTTTTAAATATAATGTATGGGCTTGCTATTATTATATTGCAGATGTTATAATGTATAGTTAGCATTTTGTATCAGTTTTTAGCTACTGAATTTATTTCTTATGACGCTTTACAGGAGACCAAACTTTATGAACATCCTTACATGGCCACACTCAGTTATCAAACTTTCGTTTCAAACTGATGTTAGTACAAGTGTAGAACTCTGAACGGCTAATACTACAAACCAAGAGATTATCTCATTGAATTCACAATGAATAATTAAAAATAGTGCCTATTTTTTTTCCTTTTTTTGTTTTTGTTTTTGTTTGTGCATTTTATCTATTTATAACAAAGTCAATGGTATTCGAGATCTAGCAGAATATGCAATGCAACTAGTATATTTACAACCTTCTGAGCAAATCAAGAAAAAAATATTACTGAATTTCACAAGTACTCCATTTGATTGCCATGCGACAAGAGTTCTCTTTATATAAACGTCTACAATTAAATCCAGTTTAGGATTTTCAATTTCCACTATTGTATCAAGGTAACTTTGTATTCTCTTTTATCTTTCTACTTGATAAAAAATCTCAGGCTAAGCCTGGTCTATAAAAACATATATATATATATATATATATATATATATATAATATCACAGTCTATGATTTGTCTTCCACTACTAGCAAACCCTTTTCGACTATCCTTTCAGGAACAAGTATAGGAAAAAAATTATAGGCAGTCTTTAAAACTTGCTGAAACCTTTAATGTGGTGATTAATTTGTTTTGAGTTTATTGCTACAAAGCTAGTGTAGGAGAAACAGAATTGCTGCCATAAATTGTTTGGAGAAGGCTCTGAATATTATTGCATGTCAATTAACCTTGATTGATGTTGAAGCCTTCATTACTAATATGCATATGGATTCTCCACATGTTGCAGTTTTGGAACTTTCTGAGAGATATCAAAAGCGCTTCGGCCCTCTACGTTATTTTGTTGCTGGTTTCTTGAAATTCTTATGCTTACCTAAATACGGTTTCGAAGTGGAATATCTTCCGGCAATAAAAGAGACAACCGATCGAGACGGAAAAGTCTCAGCTGATAGTGAAATAGTTGATATGTCGGACCTTTACACTGACATCATGAGAAGATCGAGCAAAGATGGCATTCCTAGAGCCTCTAGCTTATCAAGTATTGACTCAATAATGAGCCCGAGTCAAATTTCTGGTGTAGACTTGGATACGACCTGCAGTAGCACTGAGCCATCAGATTACGTTCGTGGCATTGATCCAAAATCCAAACGCTTGTCAACAGGGAGAAGCAATGTGACGGCAGAACCAGAAGTTATCCATCCTCAGCTACCACTTTCAACAACCCCCAACTGGCCAAGGACTAGGTCCAAGTCTAGGACAGATAAAGGATGGGCTGGATTAACAGCCACACATGATGCCACTAGGTCTTCTTGGGGAACTACAGCAGCAAATGATAAAGAGGATATTTCATCAACGATGTCTGATCCAGGTCCAGTTTGGGATGCGGAACCAAGGTGGGACGCCGAGCCTCAGTGGGATATGGAAAATCCTATAGAATTGGCTGGCCCAGCAGATGATGACGAAGATGGAGTAAGGAAAGATGTTGCATCTAGATCTGAACAAAATTGGGTGATTACAAAAGGTCAATTTCTTGGTGTTCTGGTGTGCAACCATGCATGTAAAACAGTCCAAAGTTTGAGTTCTCAGGTGGTGGCTCCAAAAGCTGAGCATGATGACAACACCTTGGATTTGTTGTTAGTTCATGGAAGTGGACGACTGAGGCTGTTGAGATTTTTCTTGCTTCTGCAAATGGGTCGACACCTTTCTCTACCCTATGTTGAATATGTTAAGGTGTGACATGAACGCAGTTATTTTACTTATTTGCTTATAAGCATTTATTCTCACTAGGTTCCTGTCCTCATGAAAAAGTGTGCTCAAGTTTCCTAACAACCACAGATTTACTGAAAATAAATAGCAGCTTAAATACCTAAATTTGTCTTAGTTTGCTGTTTAGACAACAAAATCAATGTATCATGTCATCATGTATCACGTGCTCGCATAATGAAGGAGACGGAAATGTGTCATGTCGTGATTGGTCAAGTGGTGACTGGTGACCCTCATATTTCTCTCCCCTTCATTACACGAGTACATGATCATGGTATCACTGTTGTTTGCAGTATGCATTATTTTCTCGTTCGCATCCTGGCAAAAAAATTTGTGTTGCACTTTGTTTGATTCTTACCGACTCATTACATTAAAGAAATCTGAGTTGTAGTTTATACCATGTAATTCACTTTTTTTCCTCTTGCAATGCAGGTAAAGTCTGTGAAGATTAAGCCGGGAAAGCTCACACAGAATGGCTGTGGCATTGATGGTGAACTTTTTCCAGTTAACGGACAAGTCATCTCTTCTTTACTTCCTGAACAATGCAGGCTTATAGGTCGCTCCCCCGGCAGAGGTGGCAAATAAAATGGTTCTACCTCCTATTTTTGGATTCATGTTCTGGCTTAATGAATGATTTGTGTACTGAATCCTGTTTCCAATTTATGCCAACATTGCTGCTGCAGCTGGTCGTGTTTGAGGTCTTTTGTAAATTTTGTCGATGTTTTTGTTGTTTCATTTTTCTGGTCCCTCTCTGCGGGTTATAGTTTTTATTTTGTTATTTTACTTATTTTGTAATGTAATTTCTATTGTGTATCCTTTGTCACATGTCTGCTACTGTGTGGAAGCTCCTCCCTCTTATCATCTTTGGATTGCTGCTGTATTGAGTAATTAAAGGATATATGATTTGGGATTGTTTCTATATCTTTTGTACTCCTGCCCAACACTGTTGTGCTTCTCCTATTTCACATGTTAAATTCTGTCAAATGAAAATTGAAGAAAAGAATTCAAAAAGTAGAAGTGTTATATCGAAATATATGGGAAAAAATTGTTAAACTAATATTAGTTTTTTCAGTTGTGATTTTTTAGGTGAGCTTTTGGTGGATGATCTAAAGATACTATTGGGTTAGTTATTTTAAGGTCTTGTTTGGATAAATTTGATTCGATTTGGACTTAGGATTTGATTCAAGATTTGTTTTGAACTCGGAATTTGATCCGGGTTATCACAGTCGACTTTTGAAAGGTCGAGTCGGGTTATCCGATCGAGTTGATGGAGGTAGGGACACGAAAGTTGGTATTATTTCATAATGAAGAGAGGTCCGGAGGTGAGGACACGAAATCAGTCGGTATTATCTTACAATGACTAGAGTCAAAAATGTGGACCGTGTGTATTGTTAGGGAGGCAAAGATATGTGGATCGTGTGTGTGATCGTCAGACACGAACCAATTGGTATAATTTCACAATGGTTAGAGAGAAAGATCTGTGAACCGTGTGTCCTTGTCAGAAATTTAAGCGGAAGAGTTTTTAACATTTCAGTCTCACATCGAAAGATATGAGAAAACTAATACCTTCAATCATGACAGTACTATTGAGCTAGTAGTTTAAGACTTTGTTTAGATAAATTTAATTCGATTCGAATTTAAAATTTGACTCGGGTTGTTTCAATATCATTGTTGTGCATAAATATATACTCCCTCCATTCTACAATTACATGTATAGAAATTTTAGGCCAAATGTGATAATTTGGTAGTCAAAGCTTAGATTTTTCTTAGACCCTGCGATAAAATGTCTTCTTAAAATTAAATTATAATAAAATAAATTTATAAGAAAAATAAAATATAAATATAAAAAAAACTGAAACATCCTTGTCAAAAAAGGACAAAAAATAGAAGAAGAAAATAGTTAGGTGGGGGCTAGTTGCACTCCTTATTTTCTCATTCACACCCCATAGTTCACCAAAAATTCCTAGGCTAGTAAACATCCCATAGTGCGAATATTTGTTCAACTCCCTCCTTCCCCACTATTCTTCTCTCTTGCTCTTTGTTTTCTCTCTCTCCCCACTACCACCACTTGTATCAATGGTCGACGAGAATTATCAAGTCGATCCAGACAATGGAGACTTCACCGACGAAGAGATGGACTTCACCATTTTCCACCACAGATGAGTTGCTCTTTAGTGACTGTTATGATGCCTTTGCGGACAGTATAAACTGGATGATTATGCCATATATGGGTAACATGATATCAACATGTTATAATGTGGTAGTTCTACTGATTTCACATTCACAATGTCTATCCTTTTTTCATCTAAGGGGTGATGTACCAGTGGAGATCAACAAGAGGATGTTGGTATTTGGCTACATAAACGGGTCACACTTAGTAAGGATGGAGCTTATTTGATAGACTCCACGGCACGCTTGCGTGAGGTGATCGCCGCCCCGATCGTTTCTAGCAAAGTTGTAGGATGGATTGCTTGCAACACCTTAACCCCTCGCCTATATGTAGACGGTAATCTTGGTACAATTGCTCGCGTTCGGAAATCTGCGTTGAATGGACACCAACGACACCTTGACTCCTCGCTTATATTGAAGCGGTAATCTCGGTACAATCGACGATTGATGCGGTAGAAGACGCCACACACAACTATGAATTGTTGTATGATAAGTCAAATTGAATCTCAAAGAAATAACTAAAAAAAATACTTAGAAATTCTTCAAAGAACCAAAAGTAGAGAATAACCTCACAAATATATTGAATAATGAATAATGTGTAATGTATTTGATTATATAACTTGGACCTCTATTTATACTACTCAAAATAATCCAAATCCCAATAGAAATTTATAAACTATAACCCTAATAGAAGTCAATTTGGAAAAGAAATTCTAATTAAAACGAAATCCTAATTACAATAGAATTTAAAATATAATAATCTCTCAATTGCCGTGTAAAAGAGATTCTTTGCCACATGACTAAGCCTCTTTTTCCCCGCATGAATCAGATTTGCATCATAAGCTCCATGAATAATAAAGTTGAGGAGCCCACTTGAATTGCTATGTTTTCATGATGGTGAAAATATTAAGTCTGATAACCAAATGGTACGGCCCACATGATTAAATATAATGTTTGGTGATATGATGTCCCATAATATTTGCCCCCCTATGCTCCACATAAAATCTGTGCATGGACTGAATTGAATGGGCCAATTGGATCTGCCCAATAATGCTTGAATTGTACTCCTTTGAATAATCTTCAACCCAATTATTTAAAATTATGTGATGAACCACTGAGACTTGAATTGGGTTATTATCGTTTGATGAAAGCTTGACTAGGATTTTATCATTCCCCTTCTCTTCAAAAGGATTTGTCCTCAAATTTGGCACATCATACTCTCAAAAATGATTCAACCACAAAATTGCTCCTACATAAAAACAAACTAAGTTAGTAGCATCAAACCAATCATAATGCTAAAACTCAACTTGCAAATGACATATATAAGCAACAAAAACTCCAACTCCAGATACGAACATAACAATGTCTGACTTCTCTCCCGAATTGACAACTTGTAGACCAGTTACTCCCAAAACACTAATTTTATAAACTAAAATAATATCTACTACAATAATCATGAATGTAAAGTAAGAAAGAATATGAAAAGTCTTATATCCTCCTGGATCAAAAATCATCACGCAAAATTCTTCATGTGGTAGATTCTCCCAATGACGAATTCCTGGATCAAAAGTCAATATAATGAACTCAATCATTCGCAGAAACACATTCATCAATGCACCTAGGTCAAATATCAAATTTTCAAAATTTTCATGTTTCACACGCAAACTCTCTTGAATTCCTAGATTAAACACAAAACAAATTAAATCAACAAGTCCCTTTTTTTGAATCGCAAGAAAT
The DNA here is from genome assembly GCA_016801055.1 of Panax notoginseng. Lineage (NCBI taxonomy): Eukaryota > Viridiplantae > Streptophyta > Magnoliopsida > Apiales > Araliaceae > Panax > Panax notoginseng. Next base: position 200,019,851 of record CM029012.1, on the reverse strand, counting down.
AAAATAACGTAAATTCATATGCATAGTCTTCTAAAACAATATTCAAAACACTTCCCTGTAGACTCTCAATGCATTGATCGAATTGAATTGCACGATCCATGTTTCCCTCGATGAATATGATCCTATCACGAATCTACAAAACACAACCAACTTTTCTCCTTCCATTGACATTAACACAATCAAAATCACATAATAGCACCAACGGAATAAAAAGGTCACAATCATAAGTTAAAAATTCAATAGCATATCGACGATGATCACAAACAAACTCAACACATGTTAAAGAATTTCTCAAAGTGTTGACAAAAATTGGAATATCATCAAAATAGAGAATAACAAATTTTTCCATGAAAAAATGCAAAATATAATTCAACAATTCAATTGAAGTATGCAATGCCTTAGCTAATCCAAGTGAACTAACTAAACATGCAAATAACTCATCTCTTAAACCATCTTGATGGTAAACACTTCTTGAATCAAAATCATATGATAGCAAATCATGCAATGAAGATTGCTCTAACGAAACAACATGATTACTACCATTGTCAACTAACGATAATTCATGTAAAGATTGACTAGCATGAAACCCTAAGTCAATATTTGAATAAGAAAACCTAGAATTAATTTCATGCAAGTAAGTACATCGAAAACGAGAATATATATATATATATATATATATATATATATATATATATATATATCATAATCATAAACTAACTCAACATAAATCAAATATCCTCCATAGTTTATGATAAAGATGATTTTACCTTCAAAATAGCTAACAACAAATTCAATGGAAGCGTGCAAAACATGTTTTAAATAACTCATGAAAACATTCGATGCATCAGTTAATCTAACAGAAATAACTATCCATCTAAACAACTCACATGTTAAAACAATTTTCCATTTATCACAATCTCTCGTGCTAAATTGATTAGGCATTATCATCACATGATCATTATCACATGTAGATAAAACATAAGAACTATGCAATTTATCAAACATATTATCTAAATATTGAAAAGAATAACGATACTTGTTTACCAATTAAAAATCGATGCACAAATTCGTTGTGTCATCCTCCTTAGGTAATATGATCTCATAATCAACACATGAACTCATGTCTTCTCTCACGATACCCATTTCTACCAATTCTCCAACCTGCTTTGGTAACTCCGTCGTCTTCTCGGAAATACTATCAGCTGATCAGTACGGAATGATAGCACAGGGTATTTCATCAACAACCTGCACAATAGACAAAATAGAACTAGACAAAGAAGAATCATTAGTGTTAGTATTCAAAAGTGCCGTCTTGTACGAATGTACAGTCATTGGCTTTTCAAAATATAACTCACTTTTCAACTCACTCTCTTTTTCATAGTCACATATTTCTTCTCTCTCTTCTTTATGCTCACCCTCTCATTTGTTTTTCTCTCGTTTATTTATAAGGTCACTCTTTTCATTCTCTTTTTTCTCAATCTCTCTTTTCTTTTCATTCTCACTCTTTTCAATTTTTTCTTTTACATTATCAATCTTTTGAACAATTTCTTTTTGTCGATCTTTTCCACATGCATTTTCTTTTACAAACTCATCTTCTTGATTACTTTCTTTCGGATGTTCACCATCTTACTTTAGATCATGGATTTCATCTTCAACACTCGACCCCAATAACTCTCCTTGGACTGCATATTCTATAATTTCTTCCACCTCCCCCAGCTGATCTTGTTTCTTTTGCGCCTTAGGAGTATATTGTAGCTGCATCCAATAATCTTCCTTGTTTACTTGTGTGCGAACACTCCTGTTATTATCTACTGTAGATCGTCCTAAATGTTGCTCTACATGTCTTTGAGATGTATTCTCCTCCCTCCTGTCACGTTGTACTGGAGCAAATCGCTTTCTCATTGTTGTTTTTAATTCTGCCCATGTCTCAAACGGACGCTCCCCATGTTTTTGTTTGCTAAGCTGCCACCATATAATTGTATGATCGGAGAACTCTTGAACTGCCCGTCTGACCTTCCTCCGCTCGGAATACTCATGACAATCAAATTCTCGCTCCATTTTTCTCTCCTATCTCAGATATGCCTCTGTATCAATATTGCCTTGGAAAGTATTCCTTCGAGACCCATACGAACTTTCATAACTGTAGCTATACATGTTTGCTGCAAACACAAAGGTTAGTAGATAAAAATTTTTCTCACACACTCCCTTACGTGTTTTCGCTCGAATCAATGGTTCACTCGTGTATACTCTCAATAAATTAACTTTTACCCTCAATTAATCTCACCACCAAGTCTTTTACCTCAAAATATTCTCTCTAATAGGTTCTTCTTGAATTCCCCTAGTAAAATTCTTGGTTTTACTAATCAATTCAAAAATTACTTATCACGAAACAAAAATATAGATGGTGTGATTATCAGAATGCCATAAAATCACCGATTGATAGCCTTGTACTGTATGCTTCAGATTTGTAAATTGTAGCTCCGTTTCAGAATTTATGATGATGGAACGGTATGAAATCTTTGTTGGGATTTGATGATTTGATGGTGTGCTACAAGTTTGGTTAGCATAATGAAAATATGAATAAAAACAATTTCTTTTTTTTTCTTTTTTTTTTGTTCTTTTTTTTTTTTACAATATATATTTCGACAGAAAATTAAAGATAAGTAACTTGCTAGAAAGGCTTAGCTTTGATATCAAATGATAGACTCCACAGTACGCTTGCGTGAGGTGGTCGTCGCCCCGATCGTTTCTAGCAAAGTTGTAGGATGGATTGCTTGCAACACCTTAACCCCTCGCCTATATGTAGACGGTAATCTTGGTACAATTGCTCGCGTTCAGAAATCTGCGTTGAATGGACACCAATGACACCTTGACCCCTCGCTTATATTGAAGCGGTAATCTCGGTACAATCGACGATTAATGCGGTAGAAGACGCCACATACAACTATGAATTGTTGTATGATAAATCAAATTGAATCTCAAAAAAATAACTAAGAAAAATACTTAGGAATTCTTCAAAGAACCAAAAGTAAAGAATAACCTCACAAATATATTGAATAATGAATAATGTGTAATGTATTTGATTACATAACTTAGACCTCTATTTATACTACTCAAAATAATCCAAATCCCAATAGAAATTTATAAACTATAACCTTAATAAAAGTCAATTTGGAAAAAAATTCTAATTAAAACAAAATCCTAATTACAACAGAATTTAAAATATAATAATCTCTCAATTGTCGTGTAAAAGAGATTCTTTGCCACGTAACTAAGCCTCCTTTTCCCCGCATGAATCAGATTTGCATCATAAGCTCCATGATTAATAAAATTGAGAAGCCCACTTGAATTGTTATGTTTTCATGATGGTGAAAATATTAAGTTTGATAACCAAATGGTACGGCCCACATGATTAAATATAATATTTGGTGATATGATGTCCCATAATATTTGTCCCCCTATGCTCCACATAAAATCTGTGCATGGGCTAAATTGAATGGGCCAATTGGATCGGCCCAATAATGCTTGAATTGTACTCCTTTGAATAATCTTCAATCCAATTATTTAAAATTATTTGATGAACCACTGAGACTTGAATTGGGTAATTATTGTTTGATGAAAGCTTGATTAGGATTGTATCATTATTCTAAATTGTTCAATCTCTCCGGTCTCAAAAATGTGTTCTGATCATCACCATGCAAGTGTCTAAGGATGAAGAAAGTTGTTTTCTTCAAGGATGGAGAAGTTCAAGATGCTTACCTCTTCCACTAATTACGATTTGCGAAACAACACCTGTTGAGTTCATCGATTGATGCAAGTGTTTAGTTCTTAGTTATTTAGCTTACTTTTGTTGTTGAACGCTCAGTTCATGTAAAAACTTAATTCTCAATTCATGTAAAGGGTTTTTATTCTGTTTTTTGTAGTTCTACTATGTTTGGGGTGTCTTTGACTTTTTTTTTTGAAAAAATATGAAAAAGGAGTGTACTTAGAATCTTATGGTTTTTAATGGGATTTTTTAACTATAGGGTGTGAATGAAAAAATGAGCAGTGCAATTAGCCCCCACCAATAGTTATTGCAAACCTCGTCCCCGAGGGGAAGGAACGAGGTTGGTCAAAGTTTTGTAATGTCATCTTGGCCCACTATTTTTGTGCGGTTTATGCTCATACCATTTTTGTTTCTTTATCAATAAATTATTTTAATTTATGATAAAATAAATAAGTTTTTTTTTCTTTAGAAATTTATACAATCATCGGAAGTATTTTTATAAAAATATTATGTGATCTTGAATTTTGTGCATGAATATTTACATAAAATATAAAAGCCGCACTCTGTTTTATATAAAATTACATAAACATATGATATATATATAGAGAGAGAGAGAGAGAGAAAGAGTTTCCATCTGTGGTTAGGAGTTGTTACATATACTCTTTTAGCAACCATTATCTTAGCTATTGATCTCGATATTGAATAGTTCAGATTAATCACATTTTTCTTCCTGTCGCTAGATGTAGCCGCAATTATACTGCATGTCGCTACAAGCTGTGGTGACAGTGTGATTTTATGGTTTAATTATATTTGTTCTTCTTTTGTTGCATGCACTGGCCTGTTTTCTTAATCAAGACCATTCAATATTGAGATCTAATCTAAGGATTAGGATCATGTTTGCTGAAATAGTATTCGTGGCAATCGATTGGGGGCACACGGATTTGGGGGCATCACAATAATTATTCAATTCATTTGACAATTATTGTGTTTAAATATAATTAAAGTGTCTGATTTGAAAAAATTTCAAGTTTAAATTAATTTAACACACATTAAACTCATAAGGAAATTTATTGCTAATATAAGTTTAAATTAATTTAACATAGTTGAGTTTAATGTGCTAACTATGTTAAATTTATTTAAACTTGAAATTTTATCAAATTACACACTTTAATTATATTTAAAATATTATATTTGAACATAATAATTATCGAATGGATTGAATAATTATTGTGACAGCTCCGTGTGTTCTAAGTCAAGTATAAGTCAACTTCAAATATTTGATGATTGGTTAAGCTCCAAAAACTTTTTTATTTTTATTTGTAAAAAAATATTGTATTTGTTTCAAGAATTTTTTGACTTTAAAAAAATGCAAGATATATATTTTTATGATCTTTATTCAAGGCTTTGGGATAGTGATGAGTGAGTTTTATACACATGAATTGGATACATTCGGGCTTAATTTATTATTGTTCTCAAGTCTTTTAGGATGTTTTTATGTGTTTGTGTCTATTCATGCATGTTTTATATTGTTTTGTAGGAATTGGGACAAAAGTTACATGGATCGACGTCCGGGGTGGCTAGATGCGCGTTTTCGGCTTACCATTTACACAGCAGTCACTTCAGAGTCAATTTGAGTATTTCTACGGACCTTATTTCGAAACACTTAAAGAATGAAAGTTGTAGATCTACTTCTCCTCTTTTCGGAACATCTTGAATCATCGAAATCGGAGTTCAGACGAAGAAGTTATGGCCATTTTCCCAAAGGACGTCGGAGCAGAAAATTCCAGAAAAACTTCCAGCGCCGAGGCGCTATTTCTCTATGTAATTCCAGCGCCGGGGCGCTGGGGGGCAGAATCCCAGCGCCGTGCCCAGCGCCGGGGCGCTGGGGAAGTCAGTGGAAAGGCTTGGACGCATTTTGGGGCTAATTTTGACATCTTTTTGACTCCAAATTGGATTGGATTTGTTCCTAACCTAAAAATTAGACTTGTAACCTATAAATATATGATGTAAGACATAAAATAAAGGGGAGATTACATAGCTTAGCTTAGATTAAACACTCTATTAGATTAGAATCTAAACCCTAGTTCTTAATTAGCCATTAGAGATTGAAGCAACTTGGAGATCATTGAAGATCAAGAGCAGGAGCAAGAGTGGAGCATCAGATTTGCTGACAACAGATTCTATTCTCTTCTCTTATCATACTTTTATCTTTTAATGTCTATTCAGTTGTGGATTCTTGGTTTCAATTCATTAATTATGAACTAACTCTTTTATTAAGATTTCAATTGAACCTTTTATGTCTATGAATTAGTTATTCGATTTATTCCAATTATTTATGTCAAAGTGAATTGTTTATCTTGTCTTGAGCTTATTGATTAATTATCTGATCAGTAATTACCTTGTTACTCTAGAAGGAATCGGAAGAGAAATTCTAGGGTTAGAACTGGGCATGATAACATGTGACTTAGTTATTTGCATGGTGAATAATTAGGTTTGTGAATAGAATGGAAATATCTGTTTACCGCATGTAACACATAAGGAATTGGAATTGAAAAGAGTTTAATTCAATTGTTTTGCATAGGAATATAGCAAGAATAATCTGGATTAAATAGAAGTCAATTGATCACTTGGAAAAGGACTTTTGGCATTTGAGAATTTCTATTAACAATTCAGTAGGCATAATAATTGGGATAGTTGGATAATTGATTTATAGTTTATAATTGGGGATATTGAAGTCTTAATCTTTATTTATTTGAATTAATTTTAGAGTAATCTAGATTTAATTGATTAATTTAGTTTTCTTAATTAGAAAAATCACAATTTATGGTTGTTTAAATAAAATTGATTTGGTTAAGAGTTAGTACTTGGTAATTTTTATTAAATAATTCCTCGTGGGAACGATACTTTTCTTATCACTTTATTACTTGTTGACCGTGTATACTTGCACGTATTCATTGATTGCGAAATCGATCAACAAGTTTTTGGCGCCGTTGCCGGGAATTAATTTAATAATTATTTACCAATATTAATTTCAATCAATTTAGTCTTAATTTAAACATTTTTATTTTTATTTTTAATTCTCTTCCTATATTTCTCTCTTTTTAGGTACCATGGATGACTTTACGTATCAATGGCCATACACGAACATGACTCAACCAAGGGGAGCGGAGATTGACAGACTCGAGAAACTTTCTGCATTGGCAGCACAGGTGGCCGCAATAGCTAAGAAAATAAAGACATGGAGTCCACCATCCACGCAGCAAGTAGCTATGGTTTGTGAGTTATGTGATGGGAGTCATGCTACATATCAATGTGCCATAAATGCCAAATCAACTAAGTTTGTAGGGAGCTATAGTCATGTCTATCCCAACAATTATCATCAGGATTGGGGGTATCACCCAGATTTTTCATGGAGTAACAATCAAGATCAATTTTATGCTCCAAGTCCAACATACCCACCGGATTTGTCGTGTCCACCTCCACTACAACAGGAAGACCATTCAAATTTGGAGGAAGCCTTGGAAAAATTTATTAAAGCTTCTGAAAAAAGGAACGAGGAACAAGACAAAAAATTGAATCAAATAGAACTGAATATGAAAAGCCAAGGTGCGTCGATAAAGAATCTGGAAAATCAATTGGGGCAGATAGCACATGCGTTGAACATCCGTTCTCAATACACTTGGCTCTATGACATGGATTCCGAGACTGATGGAGAGCCCGAGCAAAATCTACAACTAGATGCGCCACAAGATGTTGAAAGAGAGGAAACAATTGGGAACCAAGAAAAGGAGATCGACGAAGATTTAACTTTGAGTACCAACGAAGATGAGCCAATTTTGACAGTGTCTCATGTGCCTCCTCCACCAAAGTTCAATAATACGGGCAGTTTTGCAAAACCATGCCCAATTGGCAGTCATGTCGTCGGCAAAGCTCTTTGTGACATAAGAGCTAGTACAGTTGTGGAGTCATGGTGGGATGAAAAGGAGAAGATAGAGGAAGACTTCATTATGTTTATTAAGCTTCAATGCCCCAATCTAATCATAGACATAATGGAGAAAACACCTAGTTGTTGGACGTTCTTAATAGGGAACCTATCTACAAAGAGCATGCTAGGTGACTTCAATTCAAGGGTTTTTGCGAATGGGAACCTCCCAAAAGAGACATTGCTTCTGATGGATGGAGGGTTCCTCAATTTTCGTAGGGGAATTGGATAGAGAATTGAAGAAGTCAGGCTGAGACTATAAAACAAGCGCTTGTTGGGAGGCAACCCAAGTTTAATTTTTATTTTTAGTTTTTATTAAGTTTTATATTAGTAGTTTTGAATTTTCATTTATTTAGGATTTAATAAAAGTGCTTATATCATGGTTTTACAGGTTATTCAAGTCAAATTCAAGTGTGGTTCCCAATTTGTTCCATGTGCTTAGCCTATTCTCCAAACTTAGCGGACAAGGAGGAAGATTGCTATATTTTCAGGGAAGTCCTCTGCTTTAATTTTTTCTTTTGTAGCCATTGAGGACAATGTCTAGTTTAAGTTTGGGGACATTTTAGTGTCGTATTGCATATAGTTAGTTATTTACATTGTAGTTCGTTATATTTTCGGGTTATTTACATTTAGTTTTTGCATTCAGTTTTTTGTTTTAAAAAAAAAATTTAAAAATTGCAAAAATAGTAGTTAGTTTACTATGTTTGTTGCAGTTAGTTTATATTTGCATGATTCCAACTGTTAGATAGTAAAAGTCTATCTTGGCCAATGATGAGACTGGAGTTAAGTAGATAAGTATAGTATTGAATATTCAGGCTTTGATGTGATTTATTGTTATGAATTGAATCTTTTCCTGTTTGAAACTGGTATAATTAAGGTTAGCACGTTAATAACAGCTGTGTTGACTGATTAAGTTTAAATTGATACATAATGAATTTCTTAAGGATAATACATCACCCATCTTGGGTCGTCAGATACATAGTACAGAATACAAATACAACTTAATAATACAACTGTCGTGTACAATACGACAAAACATAAACTGTGAGTTTGAATACAAATATTATCTTCTAGAGAGTATTCATACTCAAAAGGAGTCCTCATTACATTTATTAACACACCATTACATAGAATAGTGAGGACTACTAATTAATACTATTCTTCGGACCATCACTCCGTTCCCCGACTTGCCCCAGCTACGTTCTCATTTCCTGAAGAGAACAGTGAAAGAAAGGGTGAGCTCAACTAGCCCAGTAAGAAATATTATGACTAAGATAATGCAGAATAAATTATCATTAGCCTTCAACAATGTTAAACTGATAAAATATAATAGACATCAAGTTTAACTGTAGCGGAACAAGCAATCCATTAAAAGAGTCAAGTAGAAAATAAACGCTACTATCTTTTATGATTGAAAAAGTTTTTCAACACTATGATCGCTGGGACTCAGCTTAATAAAATAATCCACATCATCGAATCACCCCTGCACTACGGCCAAGGATATTCGTATATTCATTAATGGTCATGATCATGCCAACAACTGTCCATCAATGCACTACGGGCCAATGAGGACTTTTACCACATCATTTGTAACATTACGGTCATGATTATACCGAATAATCCCTGGTCATAATCATACCAAGTCCATCTATGCACTACATGCCACAGATGACTTTCAACATTTTATAAACATGAGGATGATGACAATGATATAAGAATTCAATAAAACAAGTTCAAGAATTAATTTATCCAGGAATTAACAACGTCCAAATTGTCAACATGATACTGCATTGTGGAGTAAAATTCAAGAATACTTAGAAGAATATTTTCTTGAAAAGATACTGGATGAAACGCAACTATCAAGGATATTCCACAAATTTTATGGAGTATAGAAGTCAAAACTTAACCAACTGAATACAATAAAGAATGGAATAACAAAAGAAATCACCATGCATGCGATAGACCGCACAGACAGGTTATTCCAATAGAATAATAAATAATGGAACCAGGTCCGGCGTAAACGCACAGACAGAATATTCCGACAGAATAATAAATAATGGAACCAGGTCCGGTGTAAAACACACAGACAGGATGTTCCAACAGAATAATAAATAGAACCAGGTCCGGTGTAAAACACACAGACAGGATGTTCCAACAGAATAATAGAAGAATGTCACCAAGTATAGGGTAGACCGCGTATACTGGTTATTCCAACAGAATAATAACAAATGGAATAACAGAAGTTCTCTTCATGAATATAAAAGAAATAATATTCCCTACCTTAAAAGAACTGGATATTGGAAAAGTGATGTAGCAGAATACTTTTATTCTCTCTCTCTTATTCTCTCTATACTTTCTCTCTCTATAGCTTGAATGAATTCGTGAAAAATAATGAAGCCCTAGGCCTCTATTTATAGAAAAACTGAGGGTGGCTCTTGGTCTTAACGAAGGGTCAAATGACTCTTGGTCTTAACGAAGGGTCAAATGACTCTTGGTAATATTGAAGGGACAACTACTATTGACGAAAGTAATTACTATTGACCAAGGTAAATACTATTGACGAAGGTAATTACTATTGACCAAGGTAAATACTATTGACGAAGGTAATTACTATTGACCAAGGTAAATACTATTGACGACGGTAATTACTATTGACGACGGTAATTACTATTGACGAAGAGACTCTTAGATGATGACATATGGCCCCCCATAAAATAACCAAACTTACCACAACGTCTCAATTATTGATTTAATAATATAACATATTATACAGATGATACTATGACAATAATTTAAGAGATATGATGCAGCAATTACTGTAGCAATAATTGAGTATAGCTGAGTGACTTCTCACGTAAGCATCAATAATCAATACCGTGTGCTACTATGCAACCACGCGTATTACTGTACTTTTACTACCGAGTAGTTCAACAGTTTTAACGGTTTTAACGGTAACACCTCAGCCGTTATTTTTATAGAAAGATAATTCTGTCGTTTTCTCAATCCGACAATAATTCCGTTGTGGGGTCCACCAATGATTGTGCCGTCGTACGAATATTCCCCGACAAAAAGAATATTCTCCGACCAAACGAATATTTTATAACAACTTGCTTACTTTGCAAAATTTATAAATATTACCCACAACTATAACATTATATCAAATTAACTCCATAATATTCAAAAATGATATTTATAGAAAATTCATCTTTATTTATAAAAATTGGGGTCTTACAACCTCCCCTTCTTATGAAATTTCGCCCTCGAAATTAGGGTACGTACCTGGTATGTCGAAGAGGTAAGGATACCTTGATTTTATTTCTGATTCTAACTCCCAAGTCATTTCCTCAACATCGTGGTTTCTCCACAAAACTTTGACTTGAGGTATAACCTTGGAGCGTAGAATATGTTCCTTCTTATCCAAGATTTGAATAGGAACTTCTTCATACGTCAAATCCTCCGCTATTTCGTCCGGTTCTAACTCAATAATGTGGTTCGGGTCTTCCACATATTGCGTAACATGGATATGTGGAAAACGTTATGAACACGAGACATACTTGGCGGTAAAGCGAGTCTATAAGCCACAGTTCCTACTCGATCGAGGATTAAAAATGGACCGATGAATCGAGGATTTAGCTTTCCTCTCTTTCCAAATCTCGTAACTCCTTTCCATGGAGCAACACGTAAGAACACATGATCTCCTACATCAAATTCACGTCCTTTCGATGAAGATCAGCATAACTCTTTTGTCGATCTTGTGAGGTTTTTATACGTTGTCGGATCGTTTGAATCTTTTCTGTAGTCATACGTACCAACTCCGGTCCCAACAACGTTGCTTCGCCCACCTCATCCCAGCATACTGGAGAACGACATTTTCTTCCATACAATGCTTCGAATGGAGCCATGCCAATACTTGCTTGATAACTGTTGTTGTAGGAAAACTCCACCAATGGTAAGAACTTGTCCCAACTTCCCTTGAAGTCAAAGACACAGAGTCTTAATAGATCTTCAAGAGTTTGAATAGTCCTCTCTGATTGTCCGTCCGTCTGAGGATGATATGCTGAACTAAATCGTAACTCCGTGCCCATAGCTTTTTGTAAACTAACCCAAAATCGTGAAGTGAATCTTGGGTCTCGATCAGAAATTATGGATACTGGCATACCATGCAGTCTTACAATCTCGTTTATGTACATACGAGCAAGACGTTCAAGTGTATAAGTTTCTCGTATCGGTAAGAAATGAGCAGACTTGGTCAATCTATCAACAATGACCCAAATCGCATCAATACCTTGAGAAACCCTAGGAAGACCGGTAACGAAATCCATGGTAATGTGCTCCCACTTCCATTCTGGAATTTCAAGTGGTTGCAATGGACCTTTTGGTACTTGATGCTCCGCTTTGACTCGTTGACAAGTTAGACACCTTGAGATAAACAACGCTATCTCTCTCTTCATATTGCTCCACCAAAATGTATGACGAAGATCATGATACATTTTGGTACTTCCAGGATGGATTGCAAACGGTGTGTTGTGCGCCTCCATCATGATTTCATACTTTAAATCAGGGTTGTTAGGAACACAAAGTCTGGAGTTGACTCGAAGTATTCCTTCCTCATCGATTCTTGCTTCCGGCATAACACCTTCTTGCACTTTCTTCCTCATACGCATCAGCTCCAGGTCTGTAGCTTGAGCAGCTTTAACTTTATCGATTAAAGTCGGTTCTACTCGTATATTCGCCATCATCACATGGGTCCCTGGAGTCTTCAACTCTATCTCCATCCTTTGCAAGTCACACAAAATGGGCCTTTGCGTTGTTAATATTGCACTTGTACCCGCATATGATCTTCTACTCAATGCGTCAGCTACCACGTTCGCTTTTCCAGGATGGTATTGAATGGTATGATCATAATCTTTCAACAGTTCAAGCCAACGTCGTTGTCGCATGTTGAGTTCCTTTTGAGTGAAGAAATATTTGAGGCTTTTATGATCCGTAAAGATCTCCACTTTCTCCCCATACAAGTAATGCCTCCAAATTTTAAGTGCAAAGACAACAGCTGCCAACTCTAGATCATGAGTAGGATAATTCCTCTCATATTCCTTGAGTTGTCTTGATGCATAGGCTATGACTTTTCCATGTTGCATGAGAACGCATCCCAACCCTTTGCTCGAAGCATCACTGTAGATGACAAATCCCTCCGAGCCAGATGGTATTGTTAGAACAGGTGCTGAAATGAGTCTCCTCTTGAGTTCTTGAAAACTCTGCTCACATTCTTCGCTCCAACCAAACTTTGTATCTTTCCGAGTCAGCTGAGTTAATGGAGTAGCGATTCGAGAAAATCCTTCCACGAATCTCCGATAATAACCAGCTAAACCAAGAAAGCTACGTACCTCGGTCACTGATTTAGGTTGCTCCCAGCTTTGAATAGCTTCAATCTTTGCCGGGTCAACCGATATTCCACGACTTGATACTACGTGCCCAAGGAATGCTACCTCCTCCAGCCAGAACTCGCATTTCTTCAACTTGGCATAAAGCTTGTATTCACGAAGCTTTTGGAGTACCAGCCTCAAGTGTTGCTCATGATCTTCACGGCTTTTGGAATAAATAAGGATGTCATCAATAAAGACGACCACAAAGTGATCCAAATATTCCTTGAATACCCGGTTCATCATATCCATGAAGGCAGCAGGAGCATTAGTCAATCCAAAGGACATGACTAGGAATTCATAATGCCCGTACCGAGTTCTAAAAGCCGTCTTTGGAATATCCTCAGTTCTAACCTTCAGCTGATGATATCCAGAACGAAGATCGATCTTTGAAAAGAATTGTGCTCCTTGCAACTGGTCAAACAGGTCATCAATACGTGGCAATGGGTACCTATTTTTGATGGTGACATGATTCAACTCTCGATAATCAATACAAAGTCGCATACTTCCATCTTTCTTTTTCACGAATAGAACAGGAGCTCCCCAAGGAGAAGTACTAGGACGAATAAAGCCAATGTCTAACAATTCCTGCAGTTGGATCTTTAACTCCTGAAGTTCAATAGGAGCCATTCGATATGGGGCTTTGGAAATGGGTTTTGTACCGGGTTCAAGATCGATACAAAATTCAATTTCACGCTCTGGGGGTAGGCCAGGAAGTTCTTCAGGGAATACGTCAGGGAATTTATTAACAATAGAAATATCATTCAAAACTGACGTATTTTTGTTTAGATCTGTGACATGAGCTAAGAAAGCTTGACATCCGTTTTTCAATAAACGAATAGTTTTATGGCTTGAGATGACAGCGATTGATTTTAATGGTTTGGTTGCTTGAATTCGCATAATAGGTCGATTAGGAATATGAAAACTAACAACCTTACGAAAACAATCAATTTTTGCATAATGAGTAGTTAACCAATCAATCCCTAGAATCACGTCAAATGCAAGTATTTTTAATGAAATCAGATCGATAGGTAATGTGTGGGTACCAACTTGAACCAAACAAGACTTATAAACAGTGGAGGTAATGAAGGTTTCTCCCAACGGAGTTTCCACAGATAAGTCAAAGTCTAATTTCTCCGGAATCAAATTTAATCGATGAGCGCAAGTAGGAGAAATAAAAGAATGGGTTGAACCGGTATCAAATAAAGTATAAACTTCTTTAGAGTTTATAATAAGCTTACCCGTGATGACCTCATTCGGGTTCCTTGCTCTCTGGGAGTTCACAACAAACGCTCTCCCTTGCACAACCGGTTTTGACTTTTCTGGGACGGCTTTTGGTGCCTCCATCCTAGCTGAATTTGTCTTCGGTAAACGACAAAATCGGGCTAAATGACCTTCTCTTCCACAATTATAACATGCTTTGGACGGCATCGCGCAGTTTGGACTGATGTGCCCCTCCCCTCCGCATTTGAAACATATGATAGGTGGTCGTTCTCCTTCCTTAACGACAGGTGCTGGTGCTGACGTCTTTCCATCATTGTTGAATCTCCTCTTCTTGAAATGTCCATTCTTATTGTTTTGGCCCTGATTACCACCGAAGTGGTTACCATTTCTGGCCTGTTGATTCCCTCCACGCTTGTTGTCACCGCTTCGATGACTGCTCTCACTGGTATTATCATTTTGCCGGCTGCTCTCTTTTGGTTGCGTTGTCTCGTTATCGCGCTCCACCAACTGAGCCCTATTTACAACATCTGAATACAAACACAGTTTATGAGAAACAAGATGTTGACGTATCTCCGGCTTCAAACCTCTTAAAAACATCCGCGTCATTCTTTCTTCATTATCCACCAGGTGGGACGCAAACCGGGATAACTCCGCAAATTTTGCCTCGTACTGCGACACGGTCATATTATTCTGCTCCAATTTGATGAACTCCACCTCCTTCATGTGACGAATACTCTCGGGAAAGTATTTGTCGTTAAACAGCTCTTGGAACTTCTCCCAGGACATCTTCAGTGCGGCAGGTTGAGTACGCTTTATCGATTCCCACCAGTAATCTGCCTCTCCTCGCAACATAAAGGCGGCAAAGGGAACCTTTTGCTCCTCGGAGCAACCCAAGACATCAAATATCTTGGTGATCTGCTTTATCCATGTTTCAGCTACAAGTGGTTTGGGTTCTCCCTTAAACTCCGGTGGTCCCAGCTCCTTAAACTGTTTAGCGGTGACCGCCAGAGAGTTTCCAGTATTTCCACCTACGTTGTGGACAGGAGCCGCTTTCACCTGTTGTTGCATGAATTGCATAAAGCCTCTGAACATTTGATCATTCATCATTTGGTCAGTGTTGTTGTTTGCATGAGGATTGACACCTTCCTGATGCACATTATCCTGATTATTGATATGTGGTGAATCAACAGTCGTCTGTGCTCCATTGCTATTCTCAACGTTCTCAGATGCCATTTTCAGATACTGCCACAAAATAAAAATTAATTGATATGTCATATATTATCCTTATATTATGACCGACCAATTAAATACCATGCAAATAAACTTAGGTATGTCATACTAGCGAAGGAATTCCCCGTCTCTCCCCTCCTAGTTCTATTCTCACATCTTAGCCAGGGATCATATCCCTAAGCTCTGATACCAACTGTGACGCCCCCAAAATTAGGTATACATCACCCATCTTGGGTCGTCAGATACATAGTACAGAATACAAATACAACTTAATAATACAACTGTCGTGTACAATACGACAAAACATAAACTGTGAGTTTGAATACAAATATTATCTTCTAGAGAGTATTCATACTCAAAAGGAGTCCTCATTACATTTATTAACACACCATTACATAGAATAGTGAGGACTACTAACTAATACTATTCTTCGGACCATCACTCCGTTCCCCGACTTGCCCCAGCTACGTTCTCATTTCCTGAAGAGAACAGTGAAAGAAAGGGTGAGCTCAACTAGCCCAGTAAGAAATATTATGACTAAGATAATGCAGAATAAATTATCATTAGCCTTCAACAATGTTAAACTGATAAAATATAATAGACATCAAGTTTAACTGTAGCGGAACAAGCAATCCATTAAAAGAGTCAAGTAGAAAATAAACTCTACTATCTTTTATGATTTAAAAAGTTTTTCAACACTATGATCGCTGGGACTCAGCTTAATAAAATAATCCACATCATCGAATCACCCCTGCACTACGGCCAAGGATATTCGTATATTCATTAATGGTCATGATCATGCCAACAACTGTCCATCAATGCACTACGGGCCAATGAGGACTTTTACCACATCATTTGTAACATTACGGTCATGATTATACCGAATAATCCCTGGTCATAATCATACCAAGTCCATCTATGCACTACATGCCACAGATGACTTTCAACATTTTATAAACATGAGGATGATGACAATGATATAAGAATTCAATAAAACAAGTTCAAGAATTAATTTATCCAGGAATTAACAACGTCCAAATTGTCAACATGATACTGCATTGTGGAGTAAAATTCAAGAATACTTAGAAGAATATTTTCTTGAAAAGATACTGGATGAAACGCAACTATCAAGGATATTCCACAAATTTCATGGAGTATAGAAGTCAAAACTTAACCAACTGAGTACAATAAAGAATGGAATAACAAAAGAAATCACCATGCATGCGATAGACCGCACAGACAGGTTATTCCAATAGAATAATAAATAATGGAACCAGGTCCGGCGTAAACGCACAGACAGGATATTCCGACAGAATAATAAATAATGGAACCAGGTCCGGTGTAAAACACACAGACAGGATATTCCAACAGAATAATAATAAAACGGAACCAGGTCCGGTGTAAAACACACAGACAGGATGTTCCAACAGAATAATAAATAGAACCAGGTCCGGTGTAAAACACACAGACAGGATGTTCCAACAGAATAATAGAAGAATGTCACCAAGTATAGGGTAGACCGCGTATACTGGTTATTCCAACAGAATAATAACAAATGGAATAACAGAAGTTCTCTTCATGAATATAAAAGAAATAATATTCCCTACCTTAAAAGAACTGGATATTGGAAAAGTGATGTAGCAGAATACTTTTATTCTCTCTCTCTTATTCTCTCTATACTTTCTCTCTCTATAGCTTGAATGAATTCGTGAAAAATAATGAAGCCCTAGGCCTCTATTTATAGAAAAACTGAGGGTGGCTCTTGGTCTTAACGAAGGGTCAAATGACTCTTGGTCTTAACGAAGGGTCAAATGACTCTTGGTAATATTGAAGGGACAACTACTATTGACGAAAGTAATTACTATTGACCAAGGTAAATACTATTGACGAAGGTAATTACTATTGACCAAGGTAAATACTATTGACGAAGGTAATTACTATTGACCAAGGTAAATACTATTGACGACGGTAATTACTATTGACGACGGTAATTACTATTGACGAAGAGACTCTTAGATGATGACATATGGCCCCCCATAAAATAACCAAACTTACCACAACGTCTCAATTATTGATTTAATAATATAACATATTATACAGATGATACTATGACAATAATTTAAGAGATATGATGCAGCAATTACTGTAGCAATAATTGAGTATAGCTGAGTGACTTCTCACGTAAGCATCAATAATCAATACCGTGTGCTACTATGCAACCACGCGTATTACTGTACTTTTACTACCGAGTAGTTCAACAGTTTTAACGGTTTTAACGGTAACACCTCAGCCGTTATCTTTATAGAAAGATAATTCTGTCGTTTTCTCAATCCGACAATAATTCCGTTGTGGGGTCCACCAATGATTGTGCCGTCGTACGAATATTCCCCGACAAAAAGAATATTCTCCGACCAAACGAATATTTTATAACAACTTGCTTACTTTGCAAAATTTATAAATATTACCCACAACTATAACATTATATCAAATTAACTCCATAATATTCAAAAATGATATTTATAGAAAATTCATCTTTATTTATAAAAAATTGGGGTCTTACAGATAGTATCATATAAATTTTTTTAATTCTCATAGTAGTATATTAAAATTTTCATATTATTTTATTTTAAATATTTTAACATTTGTAATTTTAAAATAAGATAAAAAAAATATGTGACGCCCCCAAAATAGATCTACACAAATCATTATGAGTCATCAAATATATGATACAGAATTCAAATACAAACTTCTTATTTATAATTATTTATTATCGTGTAAAATACGACAAAACATAAGCTGTAAGTTTCAATACAAATATTGTCTCGTAGACAATATCCAAACTCAAATAAAATTCTCATTACAATTATTTTCACACATTTTTATAGAGTACTGATGACTACTATACTAAACATCTTGGACCATCACTCCATTCTCCGATTAGTCCCAGCGATATTATCATTTTCTGAAGGGGTTAAATATTTTTTCAGTAACCGTACTATATGTCAACTTACAGATGGATAACTGAACTTTTTTTTTCTTACAGTCAACTCACTGTACTCGATTTTACTAAAAAAAAGTTAAAAAAAAAACCGTTAAGTCAAAGTTGACTTAACGGAACAGTAACCTTAATAGCTGAGTTGTCCAAAAAAAAAACCTATGTGACAGTTAGTATGCGACGTGACAGTGATGATGTGGATTTGGAAAAAAAATTTTATAAAAAAATGGAAAAAAATATTTTAAAGTATAATATAAATTATAAAAATTAGCCAAAAAAATAAGAAAATAAATAAATAAATAAAACTCAATTTTTTTTAATAAAAATAATTATTTTTAATAAAAATTTGAAAACGCAATTTTTTTTATAAAAATAAAATAAAAAACGTAGTTTTTTTTAATAAAAAAACGCAGTTTTTGTTAATAAAAAATTTTATTTTTTTTATTAAAAAAAATTAAAACACAATTTTTTTTAATAAAAATAATTGTTTTTATTTATTTATATTTAAAAAAAATTAAAACGCAGTTTTTTTTTAATAAAAATAAAAAATGCAATTTTTTTTAATAAAAAATGCAGCTTTTTTTTAATAAAAATAATTAAAAACATATCTTTTTTTTAATAAAAAAAATTAACAGATTAATTTTAAAATATATAATTATGTTGGCGATTAATTTTCACTTTGTCTTCACCCTTATATATAAGTATATAATATTTTCATACGTACAGTACAGTAGTATTACTATTTTCTGTCTCTATTATTTTTATACAGATACATGTCTTCAATCCATCTATTAATTAAAATTTGAAATTGCGTTTAAAAATCTATTAATTAATCTGATAATTTTTTTTAATCTGTTAACATAATTATATATATTAAAATTAATCTGTTAATTTTTTTATTAAAAAAAATTGCATTTTTTTATTTTTATTAAAAAAAATTGCATTTTTTTATTTTTATTAAAAATAATAGCGTTTTAATTTTTTTTAAATAAAAACAATTATTTTTATTAAAAAAAGTTGTGTTTTAATTTTATTTTTATTAAAAAAAAATTTATTAACAAAAACTGTGTTTTTTTATTAAAAAAAAACTACGTTTTTTAGTTTTATAAAAAAAACTGCGCTTTTTAATTTTTATTAAAAATAATTATTTTTATTAAAAAATTTGCGTTTTATTTATTTATTTATTTTTTTGTTTTTTGACTAATTTTTATAATTTATATTATACTTTAAAATATATTTTTTTCATAAAAATTTTTCTCCAAATTCACATCATCACTGCCACGTCGCATATTAACTGTCACATAGGCTTTTTTTTGACAACTCAGCTGCTAAGGTTACTGTTCTGTTAAGTCAACTTTGACTTAACGGTTTTTTTAATTTTTTGTTAATAAAATCGAGTACAGTGAGTTGACTGTAAGAAAAAAAAGTTCAGTTATCCATCTGTAAGTTGACATATAGTACGGTGACTGAAAAAGTATTTAACCCTTTTCTGAAAAGAACAATGAAAGAAAATGATGAGTTTAACTAGCCCAGTAAATAATATTATGACTAAGATAATATAGAACAAATTATTCTTATTCCTCAACAGAGAAAAATCTGATAGAATACAATACACAACAAGTTTTAGATCAATAACTGCAGCGAAAACAGTAATCCATTAGAAGAGTCAAGTAGAGCATGTTGTCTACTATCTTCTACGATTTAAAAGTCCATCATCAATATTTTATTTCTGTAACATCAATAAATAATTATTTTCAATCAATGAATTATCTAAACACTACGCACCAAAGATAATCGTTTGTATCACCAGTGATCATGATTATGTCAATATCTGTCCATCTATGCACTACGGGCCAAAGAGAAATTTCACCACAAACTTTTATCTGCAACATTAAAGGTTATGAGTATACCAATATATAATTTATGGTCATAATCATACCAATCAACAGTATATTTTTGCACTACGGGCCAAATATGACTTTTAGCACAATATAAGCATAAGGATTATGACAATGATATAAAGAATGAATTAAGTGAGATCAAATATAAATATTAGAGATTTATAATTTAATTTATCCAGAGTTTAAAAATATCCAATTTGTCAACATAATCACCAATTGTGAAGTAAAATTCAAAAATAATATTTAAGATTCATATTTCAAAGATAATTTGGTCAAAGAAAGAAAAAATTGATTTCACCGTGAATAATACTATGGCATGAATAGTAACTCGGATGAATAGTAGTTTGGCATGAATAGTACTTCTACATGAATATTATCCCTGATGAATAGTACTCCGAAATGAAAAGATTAAAATTTAATACGAAAGTTCAGACTAATATTTCAGTGAAATGATATTATATGAAACACAAACTATTAAGGATATTTTACTAAGTTCATGGATTATACAAGCAATACTTATCAAAGTAAGTGTGACTTTAAGAATATATAAAACGAAATAATATCACTTACATACTATAGAGTATGAAAGAAAATAATATTCCTTATAAATATAGAGCGAAAATAATATCCCTTATCTTAGTAGGAGACCAGATCTAACTGGTTTATCGGAGATATTCTTGAGAAAATATTGCACTATTAGCTAAACTTAAATTATTTTTATACTATAAATAAATATGCACAATATTACAGAAGAAAAATTCTCTGATTATGGTGTGATTTTCATTTTATTAACTAAGTAACCTATTTATAGGAGAATGACAGTGCACTATTTAAAAATAATCACAGACGCAAAGTAAAAAATTTCACGGAGGAATTCGACGAAAATTTAATTTTACTATGCAGTACTATGCACTAAAATATTCTAATAAAATAAAAACTTTATATATAATATAATATATTTTATTTATATTCTAATAAAATAAATAACTTTATATATATTATAAAAAGTGTTTTGTTTTATATAAAAAAATTCTGTTTTATTACTATTATAATAATAATAAAATAAAATTGAGATAACTTTCAACCAACGGTTTGACAAATTGGCATATAGGGGTCCATAGAATAATAAGTCAAACTTACAACAAACCCCTTTTTTTAACAAAATTAAATAAATATCTACCACAAATCACTTATATTTAATCAACACATTTTTAATCTTTCAACAATTATTCATCATTAATATTATAACTCACAATATTAATAACTAGATTGTTCCCAGGAAAGAGGGGGCTTTTCGATAAAGATTTCTCTTTACTGGTGCGTAATTAAATAACCTAACCCCTTTTCTCGACGGAACCTTTTAGACATTGTTAATAATGCTAATAATAATATGAGTAACTGTATCGTGTCAATTATTAATTTAATAATATACACTATATTGTGTAGATGATACTTTGACAATAATTAAATCAATAATATGAGATACTGTGACGCCCCCAAAATAGGTATACAACACCCATTCTGAGTCGCCAAATACATGGTACAGAAAGTAAACTACAACTTCAATAATACAAATGTCGTGCAAAATACGACAACACATACTGTGAGTTTAAATACAAATATTGTCTTCTAGACAATATCCACACTCAAATAAATTCTCATTACAATTATTCAAACACTATTTTACAGAAATAGTGAGGACTGCTAAAACATCTTTCTAGAACCATCACTCCATACCCCGACTAGATCCTGCTATGTTCTCACCTCCTGAGAAGAAAAATGGAACAAAAAGGAAAAGGGTGAGCTCAACTAGCCCAGTAAAGAATATTATGACTAAGATAATATACAAACAAATTATCGTTAGTCTTCAACAGGGAAAAATCTGATAGAATATAATCGACAACAAGTTTTAGATCAACAACTGCAGCGGAAACAGCAAACCATTAGAAGAGTCAAGTAGAGAAAGAATTCTACTATCTTCTAAGATTTAAAAGTCCATCATCAATATTTTATCTCTGTAACATCAATTAATAATCATCTTTATCCAAATATTCATCTTTGCACTACAGGCCAAAGATATTCATTTGTATCACCTGTCAGTCATGTTCATCTCAACACCTGTTCATCTTTGCACTACAGGCCAAAGATATTCATCAAGTAATCATGCATCTTTGCATATCTTAAAGAAAACGAATCCAGTGAGACAGAAGGACAAATAGTAGGGATTCGTATAACAGTTTATCCAAGATCAATAATACTTCATAATAATCAATTGTGAAGCAGAATTTAAAAATAAAGATCAAAACATGGATACAATCAAAGATAGTAACCATAATAGACATCTTGGACAAAATTTTTTTTTTTATTTTTCGGTGAATAGTGCCGTATTCGTGAATAGTACCGTATACGTGAATAGTGCCGTATACGTGAATAGTAACTCCGACACAAAAAGTTCCAAATTTGATAAAAACTCATATCAATATTTTAGCATAATGATATTGAAGAAAATAATATCATTTAAGAAGAAAATAATATCCCTTACCTCAAGATATCAGTACTTCTGGTCGGAATACCGGTATAAGGCTGAAAGAAACTTGCTCTGATGAATAGAAACTCTCAAAGTATCTAAATACTCATAAAATACACTCAATAATCTAGAGAGAGAAAGAGAGAAAACTTGTTTCTGGTGTGATTTTCAATTCTAACTTAGCCCTCTATTTATAGGAAAATTTTAGTAGGTTTGACCTGCAACCTGATGGCTTTACCTGCTACTATTCCCACCCACCACATTTGAAATATAATTCAGCACATTTCTTCACCAACCACAAGTGGGGCCCACCAATTCTAGAATTTTCCATCAAAATGATAAACTCTGAAAATTCAACAATTTCTGAACCAGTCATCTCGTAAAATTCATAATAAATCATACGTTCATTTTTAACGGTTCAAAATTTGTGGACATATACTCAACTTATATATGTATAACATATCCAAAAATTACCACGATCCAACGGTGGGATTAAAAATTATAACACCCGCAATATTTATCAAAAACCCTGATTTGATTTTTAATACCTCCATTCCGATAAAAATACTGATAAAACACCTCAACATTAACTCCTTCATTTTTAACCACAAAAATATATCCCTCATTTATATCCACATAAAATAAATATTTCCTTATCATATGAATCAATAATTAATTATTCATAAATAATATTACAGAATCACATTTATGACAACCAGGCCGTTCCCAGGAAAGAGGGGGCTTTCCAATAAGGATTTCTCCTTACTGGCGCGCAATTAGATGACCAAACCTCTCCTTAGACAGAACTTTCTAGACATTGCCAATAATGTTATCTAATAATATTATTCAAATAATATGAATTATTGATCTGATAATAGAAAATACTGTGCAGCAACAATTATTGAAACAACAATAATATAAAATATCAACGCAACAATTATTGAATCAATAAAATAAAATATTGAACAATAACTACTGTAACAATTATTGAGTAGTGCCTTCTTACGTAAGAATCAATAATTGGTGCAATACTGTGTGCTACTGTATTTTAATCACCGGGTATTCCAACAGTATTAACGGTAAAAACTACGCCGTTATTTATAAATAACTTATACTTGTCATTTTCTTCATCCAATCGCTTTCCGTTATGGGGCCCACACAAGGCTGCGCCGTCGTACGAATATTCTCCGACAGCAAGAATATTCCACGACCAAACGAATATTCCCCGACAAAATGAATATTTTATAACCACTTGCTTATTTTGTAAAATTTGCACATTTCACCCATAACCAAAGTATTATATCAAATTAGCCCCTTATTATTCACAATAATATTTAGAGAAAATTTGATTTTATTCATTAATAAGTTGGGGTCTTACAGATACTATGCAGCAACTACTGTAGCAATTATTGAATGAAACTGAGTAATTTCTTACGTAAGTATCAATAATTAGAGATACTGTGCAATACCGTGTGCTACTGTGCAACAACGCGTATTACTGTACTTTTATCATCGGGTGTTTTAATAGTTTAACGATAAAAGTCTTGTCATTATTTTATGAAAAAGTTATTTTTCTCACTTTCTATATCCGACAGTTATTCCGTTATGAGATCCACCAATGATTATGCCGTCGTACGAATATTTTTCGACAAAAAGAATATTTCCCGACCAAACGAATATTTTATGACAACTTTCTTATTTTGTGAAATTTGCACATATCACCATAATTATAGCATTATATCAAATCAACACGTTATTATTCAAAATAATATTTAGAGAAAATTAAATCTTTATTTATAAAAGTTAGGTTCTTACAAAATACCATTAATTTTAAAACGCATGGAATGTGATTTTATTTAAGTAATATACTCCCTCTGTCCCAGAATAAAAGTTCTGGTGGACTTTTTAGGCATATTAAGAAGATGAATAAAATAACAAAATTATCCAGAATAATAAGTCATTATAATTATTTTCAATGTAGGTGAGAGAGTGACTTTTCAATTCAAAATATTTTCAACACATAACTAATTATACTTATTAAATATGGAGAAATAATTAGAATAAGAAAAGTATGAGATATTTAATGTAAGACCCCAACTTTTATGAATAAAAATTAATTTTTCTCGAAATATATTTTTAAATATTATGATGTGGATTTGATATAATGTTATAGTTGTGGGTAATATTTATAAATTTTACAAAGTAAGCAAGTTGTTATAAAATATTCGATTGGTCGGAAAATATTCGTTTTAACAGAGAATATTCGTACGACGGCACAATCACTAGTGGACCCTACAACAGAAGTACTATCGGAATTAGAAAACGACAGAATTACCTTTTTATAAAAATAACGGGAAAAAATTTACCGTTAAATTGTTGAAATACTCGGTGGTAAAAGAACAGTAGTACGCATGGTTGCGTAGTAGTACACGGTATTGATTATTGATGCTTACGTGAGAAGTCACTCAGTTATACTCAATTATTGCTACAGTAATTGCTACATAATATCTCTCATATTATTGATTCAATTATTGTCACAGTATCATCTGCATAATATTTTATATTAGTAAATTAATAATTGAGATGACAAAGTTATTCATATTATTATTTGCAATATTGACGATATCTAGAAAGTTCTGTCAATGATAGGTTTTGTCACTTAATTGTGCGCCAATAGGAAGAAATCCTTATCGGAAAGTCCCCTCTTTTCTGGGAATGATCTGGTTGTTAAATATTATGAGTTATAATATTAATGATGAATAAGTTCGTGTTGATTAAAGATGAAATTGATATTTTCATTGTGTTGAAATTATTAGTGTTAGTGAAAATCGATATTTATTTTGATAATAATTGACTTCTAGAAGTTATATTGACCAATCGGATAATTAATCGGATAATTGAGTAATTAATTACTATTAATTTACATGCTTATAACTATTTATTCATATATATGTACTATTGATTGAAATGCATGTACTATTAGGGGAGGTGATACAAGATTGATAATACTTGCATGACTAAATAAAAAATGGAGATATAGATGAAACTACTATACTGTAACTATTTTTTCACATGTATAGAACTATTGATTTACATGAATGTACTATTAATTCACATGCATGTGCTATTAGGGGAAGCAGTGCAAGTTTGATAATACTTGTAGGACTAAATTAAAAAAAAAAGATGAAGGTATTATATTGTAATATTTCGAGCTCCAAAACGTGCAATTATCGAAACTATATTTTCTTATAAATAGAATCTCATTCTTCTTTCATTCTCACCAATTCACTAAGACTCACAAGAGTAATTATAGAGAGAGAAGCTATAGTGAGAAAGAATAAGAGAAGTCTGCTACTTCACTATTCCAGTATCCAGTCTCCTTCTGAGGTAAGGGATATTTTTTTTCCAGTATTCGTAAGAAATAATATTTTCTTCCATACTCTGTAGTATGTGAGTAATATTATTTCGTTTCGTATTTCTAATTCTACACTCTTTCTGTTAAAGTATTGCTTCTATATTTCATGAAATTAGTAGAATATCCTTGAAATTTGCGCTTCATCCAGTATCGTTTCACAAGGATATTTTTAAACATTCTTGTTAAATTTCAAGCTTTTTATGCCGGAGTACTGTTCACGGGATACTATTCACAAAGTACTGTTCACGGGATACTATTCATAAAATACTATTCACGGGTTACTATTCACGGGTTACTATTCACGGGGTACTATTTTTAAAGTACTATTCACGAATTACTATTCACCCAGGGTACTATTCATGATAAAAATTGATTTTTTTTCTGTCCAAATTATTTTTGATACAATATTATTCTTGAATTTTACTTCACAAAGCAGTATCATGTTAACAATATGGACATTATTGAATTCTGGATAAATTAAATTGTTAAAGTCTTTAATATTTATCATTTGCTTTCATTTAATTGAATTCTTATATCATTGTCATCATCCTCATGCTTATATTATGATGAAAGTCATCTGTGACCGTTGTGCATAGATGGACTTGGTATAATTATGACCAGGGATTATTCGATATAATCATGACCGTAATGTTACAAATGATGTGGTAAAAGTCCTCATTGGCCCGTAGTTCATTGATGGACAGTGGTTGACATGATCATGACCATTGGTGAAAACCCGAATATCCTTGACCCGTAGTGCATAGATAATTTGTGGTCATGATACTAATGAATATCCTTGGCCGTAGTGCAAGGATGATTCGATGACGTGGATTATTTATTAAGCTGAGTCTCAGCGATAAAAATGATGATAAACTTTTTAAATCATAGAAGATAGTACATATTATGCTCTACTTGACTTTTCTAATGGATTGCTTGTTCCGCTGCAATTAAACTTAATGTTTATTATATTTTATCAGTTTAATACTGTTGAAGGCTAACGATAATTTATTCTGCATTATCTTAGTCATAATATTTTTTACTGGGCTAGTTGAGTTCACCATTTTGCTTTTATTGTTCTCTTTAGGAAATGAGAACGTAACTGAGACTAGTCGGAGAACGGAGTGATGGTCCGAGATGGTGGCTATAGTAGTCCTCATTATTCTATAAAATAGTGTGATAATAAATGTAATGAGGACGCTATTTGAGTTTGAATAATGTCTGGAAGATAATATCCGTGTAAAATCTTTCAGCTACACTTTTGTCGTATTATATTAAAGAAGTTTGTATTTGATTTCTATACCATGTATTTGATGACTCA
The DNA here is from genome assembly GCA_016801055.1 of Panax notoginseng. NCBI lineage: Eukaryota > Viridiplantae > Streptophyta > Magnoliopsida > Apiales > Araliaceae > Panax > Panax notoginseng. The sequence goes on along the minus strand of CM029012.1, from coordinate 199,992,073 downwards.
GAATGGGTGATATATACCTATTTTATGGGCGTCACATTTAATGCTACGGGTATAATAGGAAAAAATGTGTAAAAGTTTAGTTATTAAAAGAAAGTGGACATTTAACATGGGACTACCCAAAATAGTAATAAAGACTTTTATCATGAGACGGAGGGAGTATGCAATAAATTTGGTACAGAATATAGTAACATATACGTCGGTACGTGTCACTTCTGTACATAAGAGTAGTAGGACTTCCTTATTCACCATATTAAGCCACATTAGACAATAGCATGCATGCATTGAAACTAAAATTACCTTCTATCGCTACCGGGATTAAATTGGAAGAGGTTAGTATGAAGTTTATTTTTAGATAAGTTGGTCAAATGGCCATTAAAGTGTTGACACGCAGACGAGACTCTATGTGTGTCAACATTCTATTGATAAATTTACCTAAAAAAAATTTCATGCTAACCGAATCCGATTAAATTGTCACATATCTCAACCCTTTATTATTATGATCAATGGTTGAGTAATTGAGTGTGAAAATAGTGTTTGTGATAACTGGTTGCTAGATATGAAAACCCTATATATATATATATATATATATATATATATATATATATATATATATATAACACAATTTATGCACAAATATTTTTTTAAAAAAACAATAGGACTGCCAACTAATTTATATGGTACAACTTTGTCAAGATAAATTTAAACAATACTCCATTGTTTGGTTAATTTGCCTTGTTATCGTTGTTAGTTAGGCTGATGAGCATCTATGACAATGCATATAATTTGTCTCATAAAAGAGAAACTTTCTCATAATATATTTTCTTATGAAGAATATATTTTGCGGTTTGATAAAATTAATAGTATCAAACTAATAAAATATATTTTTCAAGAACGGTAATATAATTTATAAATTAATACAAATATATGAGTAATTAATTAATGTGTTTGTTCGTGATGTATAACCATTAATATTTTTTTTCCTCATTTTTTCTTCAAAATATTATATTATATATATCAAGAAAGACAAATATAGAGAGGGGAGAATTCTTTCATCACTAGTCATGTGTACAAATTTATGTAATTAAATAAAAATTTAAATATAGATAATTTTATTATTTTATCATTCTTTTTAATATCCGTAAAAAGTTAACCAACATATTTAGACTATATTTGTTTGTAAAGATTATACTTGAGATAAGAATACTAATTTCAAGTATATTGTTTATTTTCAAATTTAGAATTATAATTATAACCGATTATAATTCTATAATTAATAGTTTTAAAATTATAATTATATCACGACAAGAGTATAATTCTTAAAAATAAACATAGGCTTAATAAAAATTGAAAAGGGTTGTCCTGATGGTCAAAGATTATGGTCAAACATAGCCTTAATCAAGATTATAATCTTAATAATAATTCTTAAGATTATCTTGAGAGAAATTTAATCTCGTTTAATTCGTAACTTGATCCCAGAATATTTTTATCGTTTAAAAAATAAAAATAAATATAAAAAAATAAAGAGAAAGAGAAAGGGAAGGGAGAAGAAAATTCATCTTTAAACCGCCGGAAGGTAAACGGCCCCTTGAGAAGACTTGAGATATTAATAGTTGGCGGGGAGTTGGAGTTCAGAGTTCAGACTTCACAAATCTTCACAAAATCAATGAATCTTTTTTGGGTTGAAATAGGAGGGGAAGAGAAGAAGAAGAAGAAGAAGGAGCCTAACCATCTTTTCTGTTCTTAATAATAATCTGCAACAATAAGCCTGGGTAGAAACCAATTTTTTGAAAATTATTTCTCCTCTTTTTATGGTTTGAAGAGAGAGAAAAAGAAATAGATCGATCGATATGGATAAGAATCGCGCAAACTCTAGCTTCCTTACAAAGATCAAGGTTTGCTATTAATTTCTCCTCTTCTTTGGATAAAGTATATGCTACTGTACAGTACAAGGAATATATATTACTCGGTACCTATATATGTGTGTGTGTGTGTGTGCGTTTTTTGTTCATTCATCATTTGATAATTATTTTATCTTGTTGTTCTTCTTCCCTCTGATTTGTGTCTTTTATTTTTGTTTTTGTTATTTGGTAATCCACTCTACACATTATGAATTTTGTTTATTTTTCATTGCATATGTATGTGATAATTTTTTTTGATTTCCTTAACTTATGTAATCATTTACTACATCAGTTTTGTTGGTTTAGAAAAAATCTTTGTGATTAGTTATAAGTTAAGGGCTTTGTTAATATCATTTGCCTAAGTTTATTAATTATATATTGAAGCTTTTGACATTAATAAATCTATATGCTGTCACTTTTCCTTAAAACCTAAAAATTGTCATTTCTAAATTATTAATAATGAACTTATGATCACTCCCCTCCAACCCATGAAGTCTTCTAAAACACTACTAATCTACCATAGATTAGTAGTGTTTGGTAGATTTGTAGTGTTTTAGAAGACTTCAATTATAATTATGGTTGGCTGAAGAAAATGCTTCAGAGACTTTTGAAAGGTTCTCTTTTTAACTACTGGAATATTTAATTCGAGGGGGTGATATGTGAGTAATGCTGCCATGGTGATTTTATTTCTAATGTTTCCTTGTCTGGGTGATTACAGAGAGCTGTTTGGCTTGATTCGTCCTCGCCAAACACTGGAAAAGGGAAAAGTAAGTCATCCACTAACCAAGTGGCTCATGGATTCCATTTAGTAGAAGGGCAATCCGGTCATGACATGGAAGACTACCATGTTGCTGAATACAGAAACAGAGGAGATCATGTGCTAGGATTATTTGCTATATTTGACGGTCACCTTGGGGACCGTGTTCCAAATTATCTGAAGGATAATCTTTTCGACAACATACTCAAAGAGGTATAACAACCTGTGTATACTACTTCTTTCATTCTATTTATCTCCTTTGATGAATCTAATGAATTAGTTACTTTAGTTTCACCTATGTTATGCTTCCTGCATTTATTACAAAGGCCGTCTCACTTATTTAATATGCAACTGCGAAAAGTAATCTTATATAATAAATATATATTATATGGGGAAAAGTAATCTAAGACATGCCTTAGTCAAGCTTGGTTAAAATTACTTAGTTAGTAAAACGACGTAGTTTTACCCCTTAGGGTTAAAATTTTCATTTTTGGGTTTTATATAAAAAATCTTTAATTATTTTAAGTTTTATACAACACTATGTCGTTTTGTTAATTAGTGTTAGGTTGTGCTTGATAAAACTGAATGTTAAGATCTAAAGAGTTAGATATTTAAATAATATAGAGCTTCTGTCTAGAATTGTATCTGAATGAAAAAATGTTGTTTGATAATTAATTTTTTCAAAATGTCTAAATAACAGTATTTTATTATTTTAATCATCTGAACAATTTATTTGCATACCAATTTCTTTTCCCCTTTCCAGAACGAGACAAACCCAATTCCCTGTCCCCCGAGTCCCCTCCTCTCTCTCTCTACACCTCTTTATACATGGATTCTTTTTCCATTTTCTTAGGCAGCGCGCAAGATCTTCTTCCTTTTTTCCTTTTTTTTGCCATACTTGGAAGACTTGTTGCAATAGCGGTGGTGCGAGATCTAAAAATCTTCAGTCTCTTTTTTTTTTTCACCATTACATGGGAGATGTGTTGTGATTGTGGTGGTGTGAAGACATGTTGTGGTGGTGGTGGTGGTGGGAACTCAGTGTGGATTTGGTTGAGTGATTTTGGAGGTCAATGTAGATCTGCTTCTCTTCTTTTTATTTTCTGCACTTTTCTTGTGAGAAAAATTTATGATGGCGGCAGCCTGATGGCTATGTTTCCAATGGTGGTGACCTCTAGCTTGAAGATGGTGAGCATTGATGGTGGCAGGTTTAATGAAAATATGATAAATTTGGGGATAAAAGAGGGATTTTGTAATATTGAAAAGGGTATTTTTGTCCAGAAAAATATAACTTTCTACCAGATGTACCTCTAAATGGTTTAGAATTATATTTTTCTCTTACCAATTAAGAGACAATAAGAGGCAAAAAAAATTTTTACCAAACAACTATAGCCTCTGACCGAATCAGATGTACATCTATTAAGAGGTAATCAAACACCACCTTAGCCAAGTTTGGCGAAGGATGCCTTAGATTACATATCAGAACGAATCTAAAGCACTCCTCTTTAATAACACTCCTTTATTAAAATAGAGCGGTCCCACTTGCTTTCCTTTTATTTACAAAAATGTCACTCACAGCCCCATTTGTTTTTTAAAAGAATCTCCAAAATGACGTAGTTTTAATAAATGAGTGTTATTTAAAAGAGAAAGTTATTTAAGAGGAGTGCTTTAGATCCGTTCTCATATATATATATATATATATATATATATATATATATAAACATAAAGTTTGTCCCCAGTAATTCGAGGGGTGGGGGAATTGGCAGAGGCATTGAAGAATAACATCAAGGTCACTGGTTACAATACTTGAATATGGAGCAAAATTCACCTATCCAAAAAAAATGTGGATTTATCATTAAGGTCATTCTCAAGAACTCTGCCATTTATCCCACCCCTTTGGGTTTATCACTTCATATTTATTCCTATAATGAAAACTAAAAAGCAAGAACTCTATTTTTGAATTAATTAAAAGATATAACTTAGGTTGCAATATTTGAGAATTGACTTATAAGCCTTCTAAATCTCTTATACAAAAGAATGACTTTCTTAATAACCTTGGAGTTAATAAAAGTGACACTTTTCAAGTTGCGGAATGAAAGTAATTAAGAGGCTTAAAGTAGGGGAGATCTCCTTTTAGAGGGCAAACACCATAGCCTACAAGATACAAGAGATCTTGCGTCCCAAAGTACTAGGATAAAAATACATGGACAAAAAATTCAAACAACATATTTCTGAAACCTCAAGACAGCAGGATGATGAATGGCCAAATTAGAGGAACGCACTAGGAGAAACACACCTAGTTATTTAGGTAGGTGAGGCACAATTTCCTTGCAAGAGAGAACTCAAAATATAGTGGCCAAAGTACTTCAAAAAGAGCTAGTAAAGTGTATCCTGAAAATTCCGACGAAGAGTTCATTCTTAGGAATTCCTAGTCTATATGAATGGCAGAGCAGAGTCCAATATCTCTACCCCTTTTTCTTTTACTCCTATGACTTGGTACCTTATCTTGCTACATGTCCCTTTTTCTTTATGTTTAGAGCAAATATTACTCTCACTTGTATCAGTATTAGGGAAGGTCTCATGTGTGTAATCTTTGTAGGTTGTTCCACTTCATCAGTACCATCTATTCTAGTTTCATAGTGGTTGAAAGAATTTGACAATAGTGCTAACAAAAAAGGAAATAGGACATTTATTTGGGGCAACCCAAAATAGAAATTAGAACATTTATTTTTGGACAGAGGGAGTAATGTAATGAGGTTGTTTAACCATATGGATAATATTAGTGGTGATAAATGTGTATAGGAGCCTTAAAATTTTGAAATGATAAAAAAGAGATTGAGTATAGCATGATTAGAGGAAAACATCTTACTGGGAAACTTTGAATATTAATGTACTAGGTTAGTGTATGCGAAGAGAGAGAAACTAAATCTTTTAAATAAAGAACAACTGAACAAAGAAATTTATGAATGGATTTCTTGACTAAAAACTAAATAGTTTTTGGAAAAAGATGTCTTGTTTGATTGAAGTTGTGGTACAGAAGTCCCTTACCTCTCACGCATTCTTGTGTGGTGCATGATTTAAAGAGATATTTGGGGGTGGATTGAAAAAGACCAAAGAAAGGATATGAATAATAAGGAAAATAAAATGCTCACAGGAAAATTTTTTGAAGGCATTTTGTTAACTGAAGTTAGGTGGGAATAAGTATGTGTTGCATATAATTATTCGTATGGTAAACTAGAAGTCAGGTTGAAAATATGCTAATGGATAAGGTTGCTTTGTTACTAGAAAAAAATATTTAATGTTTATTTTATGTGTCGCGTTGAGAGTTTTTGAATATACAAGTTAAATTTTGTGTACATGGTTTTCAATTTCTTCCCCTCATGACATGACATTTTATTCAGTTTCCATTTTGCTAATCTGGTACAGCCAAATTTCTGGAATGACCCTGAGATGGCGATAAAGAATGCTTACCGTTCTACTGATAGATTTATTCTGGACAACTCTATGCATTTAGGGCCTGGTGGCTCTACGGCAGTTACTGCCATTGTTATTGATGGCAAAGATCTATGGGTGGCAAATGTTGGTGATTCCAGGGCTGTCTTGTGTGAGAGAGGTTGTGCTAATCAACTTACTGTGGACCATGAACCACACAATGAACGAGGAAGGATTGAAAAGCAGGGTGGCTTTGTAACTACTCTTCCCGGTAATTATATTTGACACCATAATGCAGCTGCACTTGATAGCTTTTTAATGTGAAGATCTTAGTAGACAATCTCTAGAAATTACAAGTAGCATTCAGATCTATAGTGAGATCGTTATATTTAAAGCAAATGCTCTTTATAGTGAAGATTTAAATTCTGACTTCAGGAGATGTGCCTCGAGTTAATGGCCAACTTGCAGTTGCACGTGCCTTTGGAGACCAAAGCCTTAAAGCTCATTTAAGTTCAGAGCCTGACGTACGACATATACCCATTGACTCAACTATAGAGTTCGTTATATTGGCAAGTGACGGAATATGGAAGGTAATTTGTTAAAATTTACTGATGAGAGCTTGCTTGTTCATTTTTGTAAGTGAGAATTGGCATTGTTTTTTTCCCCTCCTCCTTTCGATTCTACGTTTTAGTCCCATATTGGTCAATTCAGATTAATTGATGTCATATTAGTCATCTCAGTTCACATAAAAATAAAATTTTCACCTTTTTTTTCCGTTTTTATAATAATTATGATGTCATTTGAAATGACCCCGTTTGTTTTGCCAAGACTATGACATTACATTCAGAGAAGTGATCAATAAGTGTTTTTTAGAGTGAGATGATAAATTGAAATGGATTTTGAACTTAGCCTCTTTGTTAAGTACCTAGCAAACTTTGCATCTTTTTTTTTCTTGTTGTTTGGTTATTTTTTTTGTTTCATTTATGTTTTTGTGTGGTCTTGGATCAAGCATAGAGTTTCTTATTGCTAAATTGAAGTGTTCTGGTGATCCATAAAAGTGATTATTTCCTTAAAAATCATTGATACCTTATTTCATGAGAAATTTAACATCTTGAGCATAAATTTCTCATGTTTCCTAATTAACTGATGCATCTTGATTTATTGTTAAATTTCTCACGTGGATCATTTGTGGTGCATTGGTGGTGGGAATAGAAGCAAAAATCTGTTGGCATCTATTAGGGATGCTATTATATAATTAAAGCAACTTGAAGAGGAAGCTGTTAGGGCACTTGGGGTTAGACTTTTTGGCTTCCAATAGGATCTTACTCGGGGACTGGGTTGCTAGAGCTCTTCAAGTATGGTTTCCTCGGATTAGTATTCAGATAGAATTCTTTTATCAAAGGTAACATTGAAACTTGAAAGAGGTAGGGAAGCATGTATGATGTAGGTCAAGTTTAGTATTGAATTGTCAACTGTTAGCTTGAGTGTATCTGCTCTAACAAAGAAAAAAGAAACTTTGTTATATAATCTGTTTTTTTTTTGCCATTATAATGTGTTGACAACAGATAATGGGTATTTAGAATGCTCGTAAATCTGATTATTAACTTTGCTACTTATGTAGTATTAGGAGCTGCATTATCATCTTTAGTCTATTAGATCTTTTATCAGTTGTTTTCTGTTGTGTCTGCATTTTAATAGAAACCTTCTATCTTTTATCTTATTTTTTCTCCTTTTTTCCCTTCTCTTTTTAAGCCGCTTTTGAGTTGATTGTCCTGTCCAACTGCACTTCTGTTTCAAGTAATATAGTGGTAGATTTGAGAATATGAGTAGATGAAATGAAGATGCAGTTTCAGGTCATCAATGTGGATTGAAAATATTTACTAAAGTTTTTTGGTGGGCAGGTGATGAACAACCAAGAGACGGTTGAAATGGCGAAGTCCATTAAAAATCCTCAAGCAGCAGCAAAGCGTTTAACCACGGAGGCATTGGCAAGAAAGAGTAAAGATGATATCTCATGTATCGTAATCCGGTTTGGATGATTTTTCGACTAGACCAACACATGGTTCTTTTCTTGTTAGTATCATCTCTGATCTCTCTATAAAAATATCCCCAGTTGGCTCTATAGGAAAGCAAAGCCTAGTGCATCTAGTCTGCTTCAAGCAGCATTAATCATGTTAGAGTAATTGAGATTCCTTTTTCTGCTTTACAAAGTGAAAAAATCTCTTGGTAATACTTAAGCCACCCCACTTTGAACAAGTATAGAACTTTTTTCTCTTTTCTTTTTTTTTCCTAATGTGAAAATTCCGTCGGAGGTTAATAATGGTATGCTTCTTACTTGTGTTCGACTTGGTCAATGGATGTATTTAAAGCTCTATGTAATGCTCTGTGTACATATGTCGACATTGATAAGAAGATACTGCACATTAATTAAGTATATAAAAGTTTTAGTTTGTGGTTTTCACTTCATTGTTGAGTTGGATTTTAATTACTTCATCTTTGTTATTTGTAACTTTCTTAATGTCACATTTCTAAGGAAATTTATGTGTATTGTTTTTGTTTTTTTCCTTTTGGTTAGCAGGTGAAGATCAAATATGTTTCTGGTATGAATGGAAATATACATAAAAGACTAGTATAACAAATTAGGGAAAATTGTAAAGAATTACAAGAATACAAAAGAAAAATGTATACAAGGGGAGTCGATTAAAGATGATAAAACTATAATATTAAGAAGCAGCAGCCCTGATCAAAAAGACACTCCAGAAATAATTAATACAAAATGTCGAACCGCCGTTGGATATGTAGAAAGGTGGGGGTTAGAGAAATTTGATGAACTTAGATCAGTAGTAGGGAATTACAGGGGGAGGAGGAGATGCATAGGAGACTCCCGTTATTGGTGGAAGGGGTGTGTTTTCGAATTTCGGTGGTGGTGATGGTAGGGGTGATGAATAGGAATGGTTTGGGGGTGGTGGCGGTGAAGCTTGGGAATGTGATGGTGGTGGTTGATGCCAAGGTTGTGTAGGAGGTGGGGATGATTGTGAATGATGAGTACTTGGTGGTGGGGGTGGTGAGGGCGGGGGTGGTGCCGGTGGAGGTGTAAGACCACAGCCAGTTGATGGTGGGGAAGGAGGAAAAGGGGTTGAATGTTGAGATGTGGGTGGTGGAGGAGATGGTACATATGTGAAAGGAGGTGGAGGCGGCAGAACGTGGCTATGATAAGTTGGCGGTGGCGGTGTTGTATATTGATGAGAAGGTGGTTGAATTTCAACCGGAGGTGGAGGCGGAGGTGAAGTTTTGGGTTCTGAAGGTGGTGGTGGTGGTGGTGGTGATTGATGTTGATAAGTAGGCGGTGAGTTCTGAATAGGAGGTGGAGGTGGAGGTGATGTTTTGGGCTCTGAAGGTACGTGGTAGACTGCTGCTGGTGGTGGTGGTGGTGTCAAATGGATTCTTGGGGACACTCTATGAGAAGGTGGCGGTGGTGAAGAAGACTGGTGGCTTGGTGGCGGCGGAGGGGTGAAATGTTGATGGGTAGGCGGGGAAACCCAAATAGGAGGAGACACCGGAGAGGGTGTATGGTGAACTGGTGGTGGTGGAGGAAGATGAGTTCTTGGAGAACTTCCTTTAGTTGGTGGTGGAATTGTTGGGGAAACATGCGAAGGTGGAGGGTGCGATCTACTAGAACCTGAAGACTTTGACGAAGGCGGCGGCGGAGGGAAAGGAATGAATGGCCTGGGTGGTTTAGCTGCAGTAGGTGCAGGTGGAGGCCTTCTATTTGGCTTTGTTTTTGTCCTCGATTGTGGCGGCGATGGCAATTTAACAGGTGGCGACCCATGACTACCGGGACTACTACCGCCTCTGCTGCTGCATTTTGATTTGCTACAATCAACTGGGCGAGCTTCTTTCGAAGAACACTCGCGGGAAGACCGTTGATCCGTCTTTCCGGGAATACAATTCTTCCTCCCATCCAACACCTCTTTTCCTACCGGGGCGGCACAAACAGGCGCCTCCCCAGTGAAATAATTGAAGGAATAAGTGAAATTTTGCAGCCTGGGCAGCTGGCACACGGTGGCCGGAATTACTCCGGTGAAGCTATTGTGCGCCACATCTAGTTGCTCCAAACTCTTCATGCTTCCAACCTTTGAAGGCAACGAGCCCTGGAGGTGATTAAAGCTCACATCAAACACTGTCAACTTGTTTAGCATTCCGATCTCACTAGGCAAACATTCGGTAAGATTATCGTTCATCAAAATAATCTCGTTAAGAGTCTTCCCCATCTTGCCAATACTACCCGGGATACAACCGCCCAGGTTATTATTGGCGAAAACCAACACAGATACCGGAGAATTACCAAGATTCTTCGGTATGCCGAACTGGAACCTGTTGTCATTTAAAAAGATGGCATCCAAAGGCTTATCAAAGAGCTTCGAGGGGACAGACCCCTCAAACTCATTGAACCGAAGGTCCAAAAACTTGAGCGAAGGCAGCGAAAGCACCACGTTTGGAAAACCCCCAACGAAGCGATTATTGCTGAGGTCGAGCTCGAAGAGAAGCTTCAAGCGCTTGAAGGACTTAGGGACAATGCCACAGAAGCGATTCGAGTTAATGTGAAATACGGCGAGATCGATCAGTAGACCAAGCTCGTCAGGGAGGTAGCCGGCAATGTCCGCGTGGTTGAGGTCAATGCTGGCTACCACCCGGATGGACGGATTGGAGGGGAAGGCGGCGCAGAATACGCCACCGTAGGAGCAAACATTTGGGCCAGTCCAGTTTGCTGTCAAGTTAAATGGGTCAGAAAAAATGGTAGATTTCCATGCTTGTAGCGCAATGTAGGCTTGCCGAATCCTTGGATTTTCAAACTGGAGCATACTGATCACATCTTCATTGTCGGCAAAAACGCAGCAGATCTGGACGAGTAAGGAGCAAAATAAAAGGGTAAAAAATAAGGATCGGAGCCGAGGCGGTAACAGCATTTTTAAAGAGAAAATGGGTGGGTGGGTGGGTGGGTGGGGGTAGGGGGGGAGAATGAAGAACCAAGATCAGAGCATTCAAAATGAAGAAAATGTAGTCTTTGATAGTATTGGGTTTGCTTTTGAGCAGTAGCAGCAGCAGCAGCAGGATGCTAATAATGTGGGTGGGGGTTGTCTGATGTTTACTTGGTGGGATATGAATGAATGGGTATAACTTTTAAGTGCCCAAATGGCCACCTCAATGTTATGTCTTCAACTCATTGAAGTTTGTTAAATATATAAACTCTTGTTTTTTCCCCCAATATTTGAAAACACCACACCGAGACAAATGATTCAGTTTGTCATATTAATTTTTTTGGTTAAAAAGTTGGGGCACCGTCATTAAACATTACATATCAAATGGTAGTACAATATTATATAGTCCGTATAATATGTTATGGCGACGGATTAGTCCGTCGCTGTAGAACAAATAACCGGTTTATATGTTATGGCGACGGTTCAATGCGTCGCTAAAAGTTAAGATGACGATTCTCTAATATACGCGACGAATCGAACCGTCGCTCGGTCCGTCGTTAAAAATTGTGAGCAAGGTATGTTAACCGACTAATTTTATAACAAGTATTTTATTAGTAATCACTTTTCTAATAAAAACACCTTTAACTTCATGTTGTGACGAGCCAGCACGTTGCAAGAAGAGAAGGAAAAGATTGAAGTTTGACAGCTGCTGACTATACAAATAGAGAATTGTTAAATCTAAATCTACAAGTTAATTTTAGACAAATGGACGTGACAACAAGTTATATTTCTTTTAATAAATTTTAAATAACAGAGAAAAAAGAACATTCTGTTTTTATTCGTGATTTCTGTTGAGACATTCTTTCTAATTAACTTTTATTTTTATTTTATTTTATTTTATTTTATTTTTAGCCGAAAGAAGTTTATTTATCATCATACAGAGGAAAAGAGTTTTTAGTTTAACTAGTAGTAGTGCGTGTTTGGTTTGGGAGTTTTAAAATTTTTGGGGGTTTACGAGTTTAAGTGTCTTAATTCTTAATTTAAGCGTTATTTATAATGAATTATTTAAACAATTTTAACATAAAGTTATGGTATTTTTAGGAAATTGATAAATACACAACATAAAATGATATTTTCATATAAAAAACGTCGTTGTTTTTACTGTCTGACCATCGCTAGTCGCTATACATCTGTAGCGACATTTTTTATGAGAAAATATTAAAAAATAATGTGAAAATAACAATTTTCTATTTTTATATGAGTTTATTTGGTATTGATATAGTTCTTACTCATTATTCGTATGGGATAAATTATGTAAAAAATACTAGTACTTGTGAAAATATAATTTATATTTTTCTAATATAAAAAGTTAGGACTTCAGCTATAAAATGATAAAAGTGAAGCTTTTTGACATTTTCGAAAACACCCTTCAATTTTTTTTAAATAAATTATATTTTATATTAACTAATTTATTTATTTATTAAATTTTAAAAAAATTTATTTTATCTCGTATAATTTATACACGCAACACCACTTGTGTCACCCATATTAGTTCACTGTAAAAAAGCCAATAGCCCAAAACCAAGACTATTTATTACTCGTGTAGATCTAAAAGCAAATAGCTAGTGGAATAATTTTTGGAGGTGACAGAGAGAAAATGGGTCCCGCAATTATACACCCTCTGCACGATCTTTAAAGACTTTGACCTTTTCAATTCACCAATACTACTATATGGGGACCACTATTTATATATATATATTTTTATATAATTTTTTCCGGGTTCGTTCATGAATAAAAATCGATCGAATTAATTAAGGATATAAATAAATCGAATCGAATATTGAATTGCTTAGATTTTATTCATAAATTTTATTAAGTATAAAATAATATTTGATTGAGACTCGTTTAGCTATCTAGTCGAGCACGATCTTGAATCGAGTCCGAAAAATTTGAACTTTTTAAACGAATATGATCCGAGTATCAATAGAAAATTATAATTTGAAAAGTTTCGAGTGCTTTATCGAACTTTAAAGTGATGTTTATTTACTTTTTAATACATTTTAAAAGCTCTGTATCTAATTCGATAAAATAACTAATAACACATCCACCCGATAGCTTTTTCGGTTTGATAATCGGTCCAAGTCTATATATATATATATATATATATATATACGGTCCGAATCTTAAACTCACCCCTTATCTAACAAACTTTGCTCACCCCTCTTTAGCGACGGATTGGGAGATGATTCGATCCGTCGCTATATATAGAACCGTCGTCTTAGCTTTTGGCGATAGACAACATATAGCGACGATTCTATATATAGCGACGGACCGAATTGTCACCAACCGACCCGGTCCGTCGCTAAAGAGGGGTGAGCAATATATGTTAGATAAGGGGAGTGGTTGGACTAGTGACCCATCCACCCGATAATTTTTCTGATTCTATAATTTGTTCAAGTTTGAATATATATATATATATATATATATATATATATATATATATATATATATATATACAGAAAGGATCAAGAGTAGAACTCTTAAGTAGTAGAACTCCCTTAAATAATAGAATTGTATCAAAACGACGTAGTTTTGATAAGACACGGTGGTATTTTTGTAAATACCATGCCACCGCGTATTTACAAAAATGGCACCGCGTCTTATCAAAACTACGTCGTTTTGATGCAATTCTATTATTTAAAGGAGTTCTATTACTTAAGAGTTTTACTCTTGATCCTCTCCCTATATATATATATGTGTGGGGGGGGAATAGAGGTACACAGTCGTGTAATTTTTAAAGTTACGCGGTCTACGATCGTAGATTGATTTCATTTGTGAAATCATTCTACTATTGTGGACTACTCTACGATCGTAAATTGAATTCACTCTACTATCTGGGGAGTACTCTACGATCATAGACCGTGTAAATTTAAAAGTTACACAGCTGTGACGAGCCAGCACGTTGCAAGAAGAGAAGGAAAAGATTGAAGTTTGACAGCTGCTGACTATACAAATAGAGAATTGTTAAATCTAAATCTACAAGTTAATTTTAGACAAATGGACGTGACAACAAGTTATATTTCTTTTAATAAATTTTAAATAACAGAGAAAAAAGAACATTCTGTTTTTATTCGTGATTTCTGTTGAGACATTCTTTCTAATTAACTTTTATTTTTATTTTATTTTATTTTATTTTATTTTTAGCCGAAAGAAGTTTATTTATCATCATACAGAGGAAAAGAGTTTTTAGTTTAACTAGTAGTAGTGCGTGTTTGGTTTGGGAGTTTTAAAATTTTTGGGGGTTTACGAGTTTAAGTGTCTTAATTCTTAATTTAAGCGTTATTTATAATGAATTATTTAAACAATTTTAACATAAAGTTATGGTATTTTTAGGAAATTGATAAATACACAACATAAAATGATATTTTCATATAAAAAACGTCGTTGTTTTTACTGTCTGACCATCGCTAGTCGCTATACATCTGTAGCGACATTTTTTATGAGAAAATATTAAAAAATAATGTGAAAATAACAATTTTCTATTTTTATATGAGTTTATTTGGTATTGATATAGTTCTTACTCATTATTCGTATGGGATAAATTATGTAAAAAATACTAGTACTTGTGAAAATATAATTTATATTTTTCTAATATAAAAAGTTAGGACTTCAGCTATAAAATGATAAAAGTGAAGCTTTTTGACATTTTCGAAAACACCCTTCAATTTTTTTTAAATAAATTATATTTTATATTAACTAATTTATTTATTTATTAAATTTTAAAAAAATTTATTTTATCTCGTATAATTTATACACGCAACACCACTTGTGTCACCCATATTAGTTCACTGTAAAAAAGCCAATAGCCCAAAACCAAGACTATTTATTACTCGTGTAGATCTAAAAGCAAATAGCTAGTGGAATAATTTTTGGAGGTGACAGAGAGAAAATGGGTCCCGCAATTATACACCCTCTGCACGATCTTTAAAGACTTTGACCTTTTCAATTCACCAATACTACTATATGGGGACCACTATTTATATATATATATTTTTATATAATTTTTTCCGGGTTCGTTCATGAATAAAAATCGATCGAATTAATTAAGGATATAAATAAATCGAATCGAATATTGAATTGCTTAGATTTTATTCATAAATTTTATTAAGTATAAAATAATATTTGATTGAGACTCGTTTAGCTATCTAGTCGAGCACGATCTTGAATCGAGTCCGAAAAATTTGAACTTTTTAAACGAATATGATCCGAGTATCAATAGAAAATTATAATTTGAAAAGTTTCGAGTGCTTTATCGAACTTTAAAGTGATGTTTATTTACTTTTTAATACATTTTAAAAGCTCTGTATCTAATTCGATAAAATAACTAATAACACATCCACCCGATAGCTTTTTCGGTTTGATAATCGGTCCAAGTCTATATATATATATATATATATATATATATATATATATATATATATATATACGGTCCGAATCTTAAACTCACCCCTTATCTAACAAACTTTGCTCACCCCTCTTTAGCGACGGATTGGGAGATGATTCGATCCGTCGCTATATATAGAACCGTCGTCTTAGCTTTTGGCGATAGACAACATATAGCGACGATTCTATATATAGCGACGGACCGAATTGTCACCAACCGACCCGGTCCGTCGCTAAAGAGGGGTGAGCAATATATGTTAGATAAGGGGAGTGGTTGGACTAGTGACCCATCCACCCGATAATTTTTCTGATTCTATAATTTGTTCAAGTTTGAATATATATATATATATATATATATATATATATATATATATATATACAGAAAGGATCAAGAGTAGAACTCTTAAGTAGTAGAACTCCCTTAAATAATAGAATTGTATCAAAACGACGTAGTTTTGATAAGACACGGTGGTATTTTTGTAAATACTATGCCACCGCGTATTTACAAAAATGGCACCGCGTCTTATCAAAACTACGTCGTTTTGATGCAATTCTATTATTTAAAGGAGTTCTATTACTTAAGAGTTTTACTCTTGATCCTCTCCCTATATATATATATGTGTGTGGGGGGGAATAGAGGTACACAGTCGTGTAATTTTTAAAGTTACGCGGTCTACGATCGTAGATTGATTTCATTTGTGAAATCATTCTACTATTGTGGACTACTCTACGATCGTAAATTGAATTCACTCTACTATCTGGGGAGTACTCTACGATCATAAACCGTGTAAATTTAAAAGTTACACAACTGTGTATCTCTATTTTTACCTATATATATGTATATATATATACGGGGTGAATCTTAAATTCACCCCTTATATATATGTAAGATAGTCTATTTCAGACAACCTAAAATGTTGTTTAATTTAGTTTTATTGAATGAACAAAATATTACTCCCTCAATTCTTATATATAAGTCGTTTTAGACTTTTTTTGTTATTCTTAATTATTTGTCGTTTGTGGTTATTTAGGAGAATTGATCACTATTTTTCTCAAATTACCCCTTATTACTCCACCTAATTTTTTGATCCATATTTATTATTATCCTATATTACTATACTCTTAAGCATTTGTCTCCTTTTCCCAATAAGTGATGTGAAGGGTATTATAAACAATTGATAGTATAATTAATGCTTTTTAATTATTTTTTAATTCTTATGTACATGTCTAAAATGACCTATATTAAGAAATCGGAGAGACTACTAGTATACTTTATAATTATGTACGTACAGGTACAGCTTGAATCAATTCATTGCAACTCGTTTACAGCTAGGAGGATGCCCCCACTTTCCCATACAAATTACTTCAGGCTATAATAATAATAATACAAAAAAAATTGACCCCTCAAAACTTTTGATTGAAATCACATTTTAATTAATTCCCCATTGTTTTCAATTCGTCCAAGGATGCTTCGGTTTTTGGTTTTGGAAATTAAATGGACAATTAAAAGCATAAAATAAAATTCAATAACTTGGACAGTAAATTAGGGCGGTCAAGTATGAAATTTGATCGTTAGGTTCAATAAAAGCTCGCTCGAAATTCATTAGAGTTGAGCCGAATTGAGTCCGAAGTGAAATTCAGGCCGAACTTGGCTAATAAATAGTTCGACCCATTACAGGTCTGACCAAATTATAGTGTTAAAAACGTGTAAAATATATAGACTATTTATATTAATTGTTATATATTTATATTCTCAATTTATATTTATATATAGTATCTTCTACTACAAATTAGGTATAAAGTTTTCTTTAAAGTGGTTACTTATATCATTTTCATAATAAAATCTAGTAATTACATGAAAAAAATAGAGATTAAATAATAAATACTAGAGTATTTAATTATAAATTAACTCATTTATATTTATTTAAACTTCAATTCGATTATTAAATAGAATGATGTGTGTTAAATATTTTAAATGAGTTACTTTAAATTATATTTTTTGGGTTTAAGAATCAATCTTAATAATATTAATATATTTTAATACGGGTTTGACCAAAAAAAATCTCAAAACTCGTGATCTAATTTGGGCCAAACTTGAACCAATTTATCATAGTCCGAATGGGCCAGGCCCAAACTCTAGGACTATAATTTTGAAATGGATTGAATTTTTGAAAGCCTCACTTTAAATTTTTTTTCAAAGCCTCACTTTTAAAGAAATATAATATAATTTCATAATTCAAGTACATTATCACTATTACAATATCGAGATTCAATCAAATTTCACTAGAAGAATAAGAAATAAATTCAAACCAAACAAACAAGTTTCATATAAAGAGAAAACAAACTTTCTATAATAGAAGAAAGATATAAAAATCAGAATATCTCACTATGACCTCATCTACAAAGATGATTTATATTTTGATATTATATTTTTTATTTTAATAATATTAATCATCACTGGTTCTGCGGGTAGCAGAACCAATGATGGTTATGTTTTTTCATGTCAAATTATGAAAGTCTGTATGTATGTACAAAAAAGATACATTCACTCTCGTCACTACAAAAACATAAAAATGATTAAGGTAGCTACGTATCCTTAGTCCAAATTTGAGTTGGTCAAAAAATATATATATATATATATATATATATATATATATATATATATATATATATACACGTATTAAATGGAGTTGTTATTATAAAGTTAATTTTGATCAATTGATTAATACAGTTTCATCACGCAGTACGGAATGTGATATCTCTTTACGTGTCAGCACTGTATTGGTCAATTGATTAACTTACTATGAAGTTAACTTTATGATAACCGAATCCCTATTAAGTATTGCTATATATGAACGACAAGTTTATATCAATAATAAATATTAACATATGAACCACGTATTTGTGTACATGTGCAATAGAAGAGAAAAAAAAAAGACCCATACAATATTATTTTTAATTTTATGTTAGTTGCAATTCATAGGTGATACCGATCAATTAATTTATTATATTGAATAATATAATTATTTCAAAAATAAAAGTAATCTGATACTTTTTTACCATTTGATGAACATGTGGATTTTTCATCAAAATTTCAATGGATGTAAATTTTTTTAAACTTTTAATGTTGAAAATATTTTTTATGATTCTAATTTTTTGTAGAATTGATCTTAATATTATCAATTATCTATAACTGTGACGCCCCCAAAATTAGGTATACATCACCCATCTTGGGTCGTCAGATACAACGTACAAAATACAAATACAACTTACGAATACAGCTGTCGTGTACAATACGACAAAATATAAATTGCGAGTTTGAATACAAATATTATCTTCTAGAGAGTATTCATACTCAAAAGGAGTCCTTATTACATTTATTAACACACTATTACATAGAATAGTGAGGACTACTAACTAATACTATCATTCGAACCATCACTCCGTTCCCCGACTTGCCCCAGCTACGTTCTCACTTCCTGAAGAGAACCGTGAAAGAAAGGGTGAGCTCAACTAGCCCAGTAAGAGATATTATGACTAAGATAATGCAGAATAAATTATCATTAGCCTTCAACAATGTTAAACTGATAAAATATAGTAGACATCAAGTTTAACTGTAGCGGAACAAGCAATCCATTAAAAGAGTCAAGTAAAAAATAAACTCTACTATCTTTTATGATTTAAAAGGTTTTTCAACACTGCTATCGCTGAGACTCAGCTTAATAAAATAATCCACATCATCGAATCACCCCTGCGCTACGGATATTCGTGTATTCATTAATGGTCATAATCATGCCAACAACTGTCCATCAATGCACTACGGGCCAATGAGGACTTTTACCACATCATTTGTAACATTACGGTCATGATTATACCGAATAATCCCTGGTCATAATCATACCAAGTCCATCTATGTACTACAGGCCACAGATGACTTTCAACATTTTATAAACATGAGGATGATGACAATGATATAAGAATTCAATAAAACAAGTTCAAAAATTAATTTATCCAAGAATTAACAACGTCCAAATTGTCAACATGATACTGCATTGTGGAGTAAAATTCAAGAATACTTAGAAGAATATTTTCATGAAAAGATTCTGGATGAACCGCAATTATCAAGGATATTCCACAAATTTCATGGAGTATAGAAGTCAAAACTTAACCAACTGAGTACAACAAATAATGGAATAACAAAAGAAATCACCATGCATGCGATAGACCGCACATACAGGTTATTCCAACAGAATAATAAATAATGGAACCAGGTCCGGCGTAAACGCACAGACAGGATATTCCGACAGAATAATAAATAATGGAACCAGGTCCGGCGTAAACGCACAGACAGGATATTCCGACAGAATAATAAATAATGGAACCAGGTCCAGTGTAAAACACAGACAAGATGTTCCAACAGAATAATAATAAAAACGGAACCAGGTTCGGTGTAAAACACACAGACAGGATGTTCCAACAGAATAATAATAAAAACGGAACCAGGTCCGGTGTAAAACACACAGACAGGATGTTCCAACAGAATAATAGAAGAATGTCACCAAGTATAGGGTAGACCGCTTATACAGGTTATTCCAACAGAATAATAAGAAATAGAATAACAACAGTTCTCTTCATGAATAAGAAAGAATAACACCCCTTACCGTTTTAAAGAAGAGCTGAAATAAGGAAGTAGTTAAGTAGAAGAATACTCTTCTTCTCTCTCTCTATAGTTTCTCTCTATGGAGTTCAGTGAATTCGTAAGAAATAATGAAGGAATGAGTTGCTATTTATAGAAAAATAGAATGCATAGTAACTAATCCATGAACGGTCCAGATTGATTACTTTAATCTGACGGTCCATATTTAAAGAAAAATCTTTTAAATAAAATATAATATATTCTATTTATAGAATAACTTTAATAAAGTATTCTGTTTTATATAAAAAGATGTTTCTGTTTTATTACGTTAATAATACGAATAAAACAAAACGTCATTATCGCTAAATAATTCATATTATTAACTGACAATAATGGAATCAAACTGAGTGACTTCTCACATAAGCATTAATAATCAATACCGTGTACTACTATGCAACCACACGTATTACTGTACTTTTACTACCGAGTAGTTCAACAGTAACAATGGTAAAACTTCCGCCGTTATTTTTAATAAAATATTTTTATCGTTTTCTCAATCTGACAATAATTCTGTTGCGGGGTCCACCAATGATTGTGTCGTTGTACGAATATTCCCTGTTAAAATGAATATTCCCCGACCAATCGAATATTATATAACAACTTGCGTACTTTGCAAAATTTATAAATATTACCCACAACTATAACATTATATCAAATTAACTCCATAATATTTAAAAATGATATTTATAGAAAATTTATCTTTATTTATAAAAGTTGGGGTCTTACAACCTCCCCTTCTTATGAAATTTCGCCCTCGAAATTAGGGTACATACTTGGTATGTCGAAAAGGTAAGGATACCTTGATTGCATTTCAGATTCTAACTCCCAAGTCATTTCCTCAACATCGTGGTTTCTCCACAAAACTTTGACTTGAGGTATAACCTTGGAGCGTAGAATATGTTCCTTCTTATCCAAGATTTGAACAGGAACTTCTTCATACGCCAAATCCTCCGCTATTTCGTCCGGTTCTAACTCAATAATGTGGTTCGGGTCTTCCACATATTTGCGTAACATGGATATGTGAAAAACGTTATGAACACGAGACATACTTGGCGGTAAAGCAAGTCTATAAGCCACAGTTCCTACTCGATCGAGGATTAAAAATGGACCGATGAATCGATGATTGAGCTTTCCTCTCTTTCCAAATCTCGTAACTCCTTTCCATGGAGCAACACGTAAGAACACATGATCTCCTACATCAAATTCCACGTCCTTTCGATGAAGATCAGCATAACTCTTTTGTCGATCTTGTGAGGTTTTTATACGTTGTCGGATCGTTTGAATCTTTTCTGTAGTCATACGTACCAACTCCGGTCCTAACAACGTTGCTTCACCCACCTCATCCCAGCATACTGGAGAACGACATTTTCTTCCATATAATGCTTCGAATGGAGCCATGCCAATACTTGTTTGATAACTGTTGTTGTAGGAAAACTCCACCAATGGTAAGAACTTGTCCCAACTTCCCTTGAAGTCAAAGACACAGAGTCTTAATAGATCTTCCAGAGTTTGAATAGTCCTCTCTGATTGTCCGTCCGTCTGAGGATGATATGCCGAACTAAATCGTAAATCCGTGCTCATAGCTTTTTGTAAACTAACCCAAAATCGTGAAGTGAATCTTGGGTCTCGGTCAGAAACTATGGATACTGGCATACCATGCAGTCTTACAATCTCGTTTATGTACATACGAGCAAGACGTTCAAGTGTATAAGTTTCTCGTATCGGTAAGAAATGAGCAGACTTGGTCAATCTATCAACAATGACCCAAATCGCATCAATACCTTGAGAAACCCTAAGAAGACCGGTAACGAAATCCATGGTAATGTGCTCCCACTTCCATTCTGGAATTTCAAGTGGTTGCAATGGACCTTTTGGTACTTGATGCTCCGCTTTGACTCGTTGACAAGTTAGACACCTTGAGATAAACAATGCTATCTCTCTCTTCATATTGCTCCACCAAAATGTATGACGAAGATCATGATACATTTTGGTACTTTCAGGATGGATTGTAAACGGTGTGTTGTGCGCCTCCATCATGATTTCATACTTTAAATCAGGGTTGTT
This sequence comes from Panax notoginseng, assembly GCA_016801055.1. Classification (NCBI taxonomy): domain Eukaryota; kingdom Viridiplantae; phylum Streptophyta; class Magnoliopsida; order Apiales; family Araliaceae; genus Panax; species Panax notoginseng. Next base: position 199,969,807 of record CM029012.1, on the reverse strand, counting down.
AGGAACACAAAGTCTGGAGTTGACTCGAAGTATTCCTTCTTCATCGATTCTTGCTTCCGACATAGCACCTTCTTGCACTTTCTTCCTCATACGCATCAGCTCCAGGTCTGTAGCTTGAGCAGCTTTAACTTTATCGATTAAAGTCGGTTCTACTCGTATATTCGCCATCATCACATGGGTCCCTAGAGTCTTTAACTCTATCTCCATCCTTTGCAAATCACACAAAATGGGCCTTTGTGTTGACAATATCGCATTCGTACTTGCATATGATCTTCTACTCAATGCGTCAGCTACCACGTTCGCTTTTTCAGGATGGTATTGAATGGTATGATCATAATCTTTCAACAGTTCAAGCCAACGTCGTTGTCGCATGTTGAGTTCCTTTTGAGTGAAGAAATATTTGAGGCTTTTATGATCCGTAAAGATCTCCACCTTCTCCCCATACAAGTAATGCCTCCAAATTTTAAGTGCAAAGACAACAGCTGCCAACTCTAGATCATGAGTAGGATAATTCCTCTCATATTCCTTGAGTTGTCTTGATGCATAGGCTATGACTTTTCCATGTTGCATGAGAACGCATCCCAACCCTTTGCTCGAAGCATCACTGTAGATGACAAATCCCTCCGAGCCAGATGGTATTGTTAGAACAGGTGCTGAAATGAGTCTTCTCTTGAGTTCTTGAAAACTCTGCTCACATTCTTCGCTCCAACCGAACTTTGTATCTTTCCAAGTCAGCTGAATTAATGGAGTAGCGATTCGAGAAAATCCTTCCACGAATCTCCGATAATAACCAGCTAAACCAAGAAAGCTACGTACTTCGGTCACTGATTTAGGTTGCTCCCAGCTTTGAATAGCTTCAATCTTTGCCGGGTCAACCGATATTCCACGACTTGATACTACGTGCCCAAGGAATGCTACCTCCTCCAGCCAGAACTCGTATTTCTTCAACTTGGCATAAAGCTTGTATTCACGAAGCTTTTGGAGTACCAGCCTCAAGTGTTGCTCATGATCTTCACGACTTTTAGAATAAATAAGGATGTCATCAATAAAGACGACCACAAAGTGATCCAAATATTCCTTGAATACCCGATTCATCATATCCATGAAGGCAGCAGGAGCATTAGTCAATCCAAAGGACATGACTAGGAATTCATAATACCCGTATCGAGTTCTAAAAGCCGTCTTTGGAATATCCTCAGTTCTAACCTTCAGTTGATGATATCCAGAACGAAGATCGATCTTTGAAAAGAATTGTGCTCCTTGCAACTGGTCAAACAGGTCATCAATACGTGGCAATGTGTACCTGTTTTTGATGGTGACATGATTCAACTTCCGATAATCAATACAAAGTCGCATACTTCCATCTTTCTTCTTCACGAATAGCACAGGAGCACCCCAAGGAGAAGTACTAGGACGAATAAAGCCAATGTCTAACAATTCCTGCAGTTGGATCTTTAACTCCTGAAGTTCAATAGGAGCCATTCGATATGGGGCTTTGGAAATGGGTTTTGTACTGGGTTCAAGGTCGATACAAAATTCAATTTCACGCTCTGGGGGTAAGCCAGGAAGTTCTTCAGGGAATACGTCAGGGAATTTATTAACAATAGAAATATCATTCAAAACTGACGTATTTTTGTTTAGATCCGTGACATGAGCTAAGAAAGCTTGACATCCGTTTTTCAATAAACGAATAGTTTTATGGCTTGAGATGACAGCGATTGATTTTAATGGTTTGGTTGCTTGAATTCGCATAATAGGTCGATTAGGAATATGAAAGCTAACAACCTTACGAAAACAATCAATTTTTGCATGATGAGTAGTTAACCAATCAATCCTTAGAATCACGTCAAATGCAAGTATTTTTAATGAAATAAGATCGACAGGTAATGTGTGGGTACCAACTTGAACCAAACAAGACTTATAAACCGTAGATGTAATGAAGGTTTCTCCCAATGGAGTTTAAACAGATAAGTCAAAGTCTAATTTCTCCGGAATCAAATTTAATCGATGAGCGCAAGTAGGAGAAATAAAAGAATGGGTAGAACCGGTATCAAATAAAGTATAGACTTCGTTAGAGTTTATGATAAGCTTACTCGTGATGACCTCATTCGGGTTCCTTGCGTTCTGGGAGGTCACAACAAACGCTCTCCCTTGCACTACCGGTTTTGACTTTTCTGGGACGGCCTTTGGTGTCTCCATCTTGGCTGAACTTGTTTTTGGTAAACGACAAAATCGAGCTAAATGACCTTCTCTTCCACAATTATAACATGCTTTAGACGGCATCACGCAGTTTGGACTGATGTGCCCCTCCCCTCCGTATATGAAACATATGATAGGTGGTCGTTCTCCTTCCTTAACAATGGGTGCTGGTGCTGACGTCTTTCCATCATTGTTGAATCTCCTCTTCTTGAAATGACCATTCTTATTGTTTTGGCCTTGATTACCACCGAAGTGGTTACCATTTCTGGCCTGTTGATTCCCTCCACGCTTGTTGTCACCGCTTCGATGACTGCTCTCACTGGTATTATCATTTTGCCGACTGCTCTCTTTTGGTTGCGTTGACTCGTTATCGCGCTCCACTAACTGAGCCCTATTCACAACATCTGAATACAAACACAGTTTATGAGAAATAAGATGTTGACGTATCTCAGGTTTCAAACCTCGCAAAAATATTCGCGTCATTCACTCTTCATTATCCACCAAGTGGGACGTAAACCGGGACAACTCAGCAAATTTAGCCTCATACTGCGACACGGTTATATTATTCCGCTCCAATTTGATGAACTCCACCTCCTTCATGTGACGAACACTTTCGGGAAAGTATTTGTCATTGAACAGCTCTTGAAACTTCTCCCAAGACATCTTCAGTGCGGCAGGTTGAGTACGTTCAATCGATTCCCACCAGTAATCTGCCTCTCCTCGCAACATAAAGGCGGCAAAGGGAACCTTTTGCTCCTCGGAGCATCCCAAGACATCAAATATCTTGGTAATCTGTTTTATCCATGTTTCCGCTATAAGTGGTTTTGGCTCTCCCTTAAACTCTGGTGGTCCCAGCTCCTTGAACTGTTTAGCGGTGACCGTCCGAGAGTTTTCAGTGTTTTCACCTATATTTTGGACAGGAGCCGCTCTCGCCTGCTGTTGCATGAACTGCATAAAGTTTCTGAACATTCCATCATTCATCATCTGGTCAGTGTTGTCGTTTGCATGAGGATTGTCACCTTCCTGATACACATTATCCTGATTATTGATATGTGGTGAATCAACAGTCGCCTGTGCTCCATTGCTATTCTCAACATTCTCAGATGCCATTTTCAGATACTGTCACAAAATAAAAGTTAATTGATATGTCATATATTATTCTTATATTATGGCCGACCAATTAAATACCATGCAAATAAACTTAGGTAGGTCATACTAGCGAAGGAATTCCCCGTCTCTCCCCTCCTAGTTCTATTCTCACATCTTAGCCAGGGATCATATCCCTAAGCTCTGATACCAACTGTGACGCCCCCAAAATTAGGTATACATCACCCATCTTGGGTCGTCAGATACAACGTACAGAATACAAATACAACTTACTAATACAGCTGTCGTGTACAATACGACAAAATATAAACTGCGAGTTTGAATACAAATATTATCTTCTAGAGAGTATTCATACTCAAAAGGAGTCCTTATTACATTTATTAACACACTATTACATAGAATAGTGAGGACTACTAACTAATACTATCATTCGAACCATCACTCCGTTCCCCGACTTGCCCCAGCTACGTTCTCATTTTCTGAAGAGAACAGTGAAAGAAAGGGTGAACTCAACTAGCCCAGTAAGAGATATTATGACTAAGATAATACAGAATAAATTATCATTAGCCTTCAACAATGTTAAACTGATAAAATATAATAGACATCAAGTTTAACTGCAGCGGAACAAGTAATCCATTAAAAGAGTCAAGTAGAAAATAAACTCTACTACCTTTTATGATTTAAAAGGTTTTTCAACACTGCTATCGCTGAGACTCAGCTTAATAAAATAATCCACATCATCGAATCACCCCTGCACTACGGCCAAGGATATTCGTGTATTCATTAATGGTCATGATCATGCCAACAACTGTCCATCAATGCACTACGGGCCAATGAGGACTTTTACCACATCATTTGTAACATTACGGTCATGATTATACCGAATAATCCCTGGTCATAATCATATCAAGTCCATCTATGCACTACAGGCCACAGATGACTTTCAACATTTTATAAACATGAGGATGATGACAATGATATAAGAATTCAATAAAACAAGTTCAAGAATTAATTTATCCAAGAATTAACAACGTCCAAATTGTCAACATGATACTGCATTGTGGAGTAAAATTCAAGAATACTTAGACGAATATTTTCATGAAAAGATTCTAGATGAACCGCAATTATCAAGGATATTCCACAAATTTCATGGAGTATAGAAGTCAAAACTTAACCAACTGAGTACAACAAAGAATGAAATAACAAAAGAAATCACCATGCATGCGATAGACCGCACAGACAGGTTATTTCAACAGAATAATAAATAATGGAACCAGGTCCGGCGTAAACGCACAGACAGGATATTCCGACAGAATAATAAATAATGGAACCAGGTCCGGCGTAAACGCACAGACAGGATATTCCGACAGAATAATAAATAATGGAACCAGGTCCGGTGTAAAACACACAGACAGGATGTTCCAACAGAATAATAGAAGAATGTCACCAAGTATAGGGTAGACCGCGTATACAGGTTATTCCAACAGAATAATAAGAAATGGAATAACAACAGTTCTCTTCATGAATAAGAAAGAATAACACCCCTTACCGTTTTAAAGAAGAGCTGAAATAAGGAAGTAGTTAAGTAGCAGAATACTCTTCTTCTCTCTCTCTATAGTTTCTCTCTATAGTTTCTCTCTCTAGAGTTCAGTAAATTCGTAAGAAATAATGAAGGAATGAGCTGCAATTTATAGAAAAATAGAATGCATAGTAACTAATCCATGAACGGTCCAGATTGATTACTTTAATCTGACGGTCCATATTTAAAGAAAAATCTTTTAAATAAAATATAATATATTCTATTTATAGAATAACTTTAATAAAGTATTCTGTTTTATATAAAAAGATGTTTCTGTTTTATTACGTTAATAATACGAATAAAACAAAACGTCATTATCGCTAAATAATTCATATTATTAACTGACAATAATGGAATCAAACTGAGTGACTTCTCACATAAGCATTAATAATCAATACCGTGTACTACTATGCAACCACACGTATTACTGTACTTTTACTACCGAGTAGTTCAACAGTAACAATGGTAAAACTTCCGCCGTTATTTTTAATAAAATATTTTTATCGTTTTCTCAATCTGACAATAATTCTATTGCGGGGTCCACCAATGATTGTGTCGTTGTACGAATATTCCCTGTTAAAATGAATATTCCCCGACCAATCGAATATTATATAACAACTTGCGTACTTTGCAAAATTTATAAATATTACCCACAACTATAACATTATATCAAATTAACTCTATAATATTTAAAAATAATATTTATAGAAAATTTATCTTTATTTATAAAAGTTGGGGTCTTACAATAACATATTTCGATCATTTTTAATAAAATTATTTAATCTAAATAATTATTGTATTAGATGAAATTAAAGAAATATAAATTGGGTTAGGTAGGACTAGTTTTTAGGTAAAAGTTTACAGTCATTAGAAGCCCAAGCCCAAGCCCAAAGCTGAGATGTTCCATGGAAAATAATAGCTGACACTTATAATTATAGAAATTATAATCAGCCCATTGGCCCATCGGGTAAAATCCAGTCTAGCGCATCACAAGGCGGCGTTTGGCCGAGGTATTTGCAGATTTTCTGATTGGACTAGGGTTTTGCTTCTCTGGGTGAGAGAGAGAGAGAAATGGAGAATAGTAGTGACAGAGAGGAAGAAGGAGAAACTGAAGCAAAATCGAGAATTTACTTAGGGGGATTGGGAGTTTTCGTAACGGAGGATGAAATTCGGAAAACTTTTTCAGGATTGGGAAAAGTGGAATCCGTCGACATTTTTCGCACCAAAGGCCGCAGCTTTGCTTACCTTGATTTCGTTCCTTCAAACACTAAGTCCCTCCCCAAGCTCTTTAGCACGGTCTGTTCCCCCCTTTTGATTCAGTTTGCTCTTTTTAATTTTTTTTATATACCAGTATTAATGATACTAAATATTGAATTATGAGTGAATTTGATTGATAGTCAAGAGTAAGAAAATTGAATGATTCAATTTCCCATTTTGTTTAACTCGAAGATGATATTTTATATTATTTTTTTGTTAATTACTCCATAAATTGTGCTAATATATAGTGATGTTCTCTTGCTGTTTCAGTCTTGAAAATTTAATGATTTTTTTGATGATTTAAAGTGAGATATATATTGTGTGTTTGTACCTACTCGCAATTATTTTTGGGAGAAGAGTCAATGAATGGGAGGAAGCGTAATTGTACAGGGGTTTGTCAACTGAAAGCCTATGGCAAAAATTTTAATTTGTTTGACGTATTGAGTATTATATTTCTCGTTACAAATGAACTTACTGAATATGTTTTTCTTGCATGCTCACCATCTGAATTTTTTTACTCTACAGTATAATGGGTGCCTGTGGAAAGGAGGGAAGCTGAGACTTGAGAAGGCAAAAGATCACTATCTTGTTCGCATGAAACGTGAATGGTCCGAAGATGCCCAACTTGCTAAGAATGTACCTATTCATGATGTCGATGCACCTGAAAGCATGCCTTCAGAAAAATTGAAGAAACTCCTCACCTTAGACAAGCCAAATCTTCGGATTTTTTTCCCCAAATTGAATAAGGTAGATCTCTTCTCTCTCTCATACAATCGCTAATTTGTCTGTTGCACACCCATGCATGCGTGTTATGTTTTCTTGTTCTTTCATTTGTTCTCGAGTGGGTAAAGTTTGAATTTTGCAAGTAATATTTATCTATATTGGGTTTCAAAAGTTTCATTTCCGACTTGCACACTAATTTATAGTAGCCCATGGCTTGGATTAAGCAATTAGGAATATCATTACATTTATATCAACTTTGCTATGTTAATGCATGTTATGTTGACCATTGTTGGGACATTTTGTGTAGATGAAATCTGTGCCATTCGGTGGATCTGGAAAGCACAAATACAGTTTCCAGCGCATCACCGTGCCTAATCTTCCAATTCATTTTTGTGATTGTGAAGACCATTATGATTCCTCTCACATGGCAAAAGAAACACCTTCTTCTGATCTTGACAGAGCAAATGGCGGGATAGGTGAGAAAGAGCTTAACATAATGGAGTCAGTTATGAACAAGCTATTTATGACAGAAACCCATCCCAAGGGTGTACATTGCGAAGCTATATCAACTGAGGAACGAGACCGTTCAGTTGATCCTATTGATCTGCCAATTGATGAGAATGTGTCAGATCCACTGTCTGATGAAGATGATCTCATAATTAACACAGTGGCTGGTGGGAATGAAACAATACCTTTATTAAGGAGCAGGGGAGGAAAAGCTATCACAGTTAATCAGGTAAAACTTAATACTTAATAGGTGCAGTCTAATTGCATGTTTGGAATTTCTTTTTTACTTTTAGCTTTCAGTTGTACTATTAGAGCCTGATATCCATACCATTTTCCTGCTTGGCTGGCCAGGAACCGGCATATGGTGGATCTAAAACTTCTAAAGATTGGCCAGCTCGCAAGTTGCACAAAAATCAGAGTAAGAAGATTGAACCTTGCAATAAAAAGAGAAAATCACCTCTTGCTGAAGTGAGTGATGGTAATGAACTTGGGTCCTTCAACACTGAAAGGAAGAGGACTCTGGAAATTACTTCAAACGAACGAGAGGACCAAATCACAGAATCACGCACCCAGCACTCGGCAGGCAATTTTGCATGGTCACAGAAATCTGCATGGAAGGATCTGGTTGGTAAGAGAGGTGATAATACTCCATTCCAGATCTCACACATTGTCCCAAGCGTTCCTTCTGCAAAAGAAGAGCTGCCCAAGTCTGATGATCTTAGTGTGCCTTATTTTACCAACGTAGAAAATCTAAACTTACCAAAGCCTGGAAACCCACAAAGTGAAATAGCCCAATCTAAAGATTTGCTAGGTGCTGAATCTAAAGATCTTCAAGGTGGTGCTGAATCTAAAGATCTGCACGGGGATGAATCTCCTGCTTTGCCAAATGATGTTTCGATCAAATCAGCCAGAGGTGCTTCATGGCGACAAAAATCCTCGTGGACACAGCTGGTTGGTGATACAAACAAAATCTCTTTCAGCATCTCCCAAGTTGTGCCCGGTTTAACTTTTGAAAAACAAGAGTTACTACAACCCAATGGCACCGATGGTGCAAATACGAGAGATAACATTGAACAGAAAGGAGATGGTTTAAAACTAACAAACAAATATCTTGATGCTGCTCTTAGTACCTCTGATGCTATTGCGCTGCCTAAGAGCCCCCCTGGTCCAGAGATTGAACATACTACTACTGAAGACAAACAGCAGACTGTCGGCCAGAATAATGAAGTTGCTTCTTCAGCACTTGGGAATAGACAACCTTCAAGACCGAAGCAAATATCTGATCATGACTTTGGGGAAACTTGCTCATTCATGAGGAATGCAGATTCCATGAAGGAGTGGGCAAAGGCTAAAGCAGCTTTAAGCAAGCGGCTCTCTCAAGAAAGAAAAAGTGATGGGAAATAGATTTGTCAACACTTGAGACTTGAGGTATCTATCTAAGTAGCTGATTCATTTAGTCTACTTATTGGAGCTACTTCTTTGAGTTGAGGTGACAATACGTAAGCTCGACAACAAAAGCCAACCTGTTCTTGTTTAAGCAAATTTGAAAAATGTATGTTTTAATGAATGCTTTTGTTGCTAAATTTTTCATGTTTTGGATAGAAAATGCTTTTGGTTCTAGCCTCTCTTTCTGTAGGTCTGTTTCCATTGTGTTTTGTCATGGTAAGGTCTCAAGTAACAGACGAAGAGCCTGCCTGTTTATTTGTTGTCATTCTGCTTAGAGCTTTTAAGTAACAGATTCTGCTTAGAGCATGTTTATTATTTTTTCAATTATTATTATAAATCAAGTTTTTCGTTCTTTTTTTTCGTCCCAAACTCAAAAAAGTGTTACTTTTAGTGGTGTCTTTTTTTGTACTTATTTTTTGGTTTCACACTAATCCTCCGATGTATGATCCGACGTCAAAGCAAGAATCTCTCCCAAAAAAGTTTGCTGCATGCAACAAGGCCTCGCCTTAACCATATGAAGAAAGAGAGAACACAAAGGTTTATTATATTTAATAATGTAAACCCATGTTATTTTTTAAATTAAAATTTTATATTTAATAATTTGTAATCTTAATTATTGCACTAACCATAATCAAATACATTGACATCAATTTAGAATAATGTTTATATTGTTGGAGAATATATGCATTTAACAATATTTTTACACTTGTCTAAGTAACATTTTAAACTTTAATCGATATATATATATCAAGAGTAGAACTCTTAAGTAATAGAATAAATAATATTGTATCAAAACGACGTAGTTTTGATAAGACACGGTGACATTTTTGTAAATACGCGGTGGCATGATATTTATGCCAGTCTTATCAAAACTACGTCGTTTTGATACAATTCTATTATTTAAGAGAGTTCTACTACTTAAGAGTTCTACTCTTGATCTATATATATATATATTCCTATGCGAGTGTTCCGCATGCGGATCACCTTTAGCGACAGAAAAAACCGTCGCTAAATTCGTCGTCATAGTTTGAACCGTCGCCTTAGCCCAGAACCGTCACTATAGTCCGGTTTAGACCCTATGGCGACGGATTTAACGACGGCTTTTTCCGTCGCTCAAGGTGGTTCGTATGATAGGAAGCGGCCTATATATATATATATATATATATATATATATATAAAATAAGTCAATAAAAACTTTAATTTTCAATTGAGCTGAGTTAATTTGGTTGGTTGAGTTGACTCAAATGAGTTTGATCAGAGTTGGATTAGTGTATTCATTAATTGATCTTTCATTTTCCATTTCATCCACTTCTCTCAATATCATATTCTCTCTCTTTCTTTTCCCTTTCTTACTGGGCATCAAAAAATCTAACACCTTTCAAGTTTATTAGTACGCACACTCACAATTTTAATATTACATTAAATCAGAAAAATATAACCATTCACAGTTGTAAATTGATGCAACTACATCTTTCCCTCCACACTATTTATACATATTCAAGTGAAATTTATCAATTGACAAGTAACAATGAGAACGATGTAGATGTTGTTTACACATTAATTTATATATATATATATATATATATATATATTATGTTCATTGGGTATGAATTTACACTCACACCCAATAAATAATATTTTTTAGGGTTAAGTTCAGATGAACACCTGGGGTTTGATCGGTTTCCCACTTAGCCACCTATAGTCAGTAAAATTACATTTAGACACCCGACTTTTTGAATTGAAGTGAAAACGTCATTTCTGTCATAACTCATAACTCTGTTATTTAAGTTGGATAAGACTTAATTACCCTCTTATACATAAAGGACAGATTTGAGAACAGAGAGAACCATTCACAGAATGTATATCCCCAAACTAAAATTTAAGAACAGCTGCTAAACTTATCAGACAATTAGAACACGAAATCAAAGCCTCATTTATCAAAACACCGTCACAAAATCCAAAATCAACAACAATTACACACAAAATCACAAAAAGACTTGAAATTACAAATGACATTTAACAGATCTGAACAACAATAGAAAAGCACAATAAATATAAAGCAGGTTAAGTTCATGTCTCTCTCTCTCTGTTTTTCTAACAAACAACAAGAGCTCATATAAATTATAAAATCCTGTTCTTGAGCGTCTCAAATTTATCACTCTTAAAGTGAACTAAAAACAGAGTAAATACCTTAATCTGACAATTCTGCAGGACAAAACCTCTCACAAAAAGTCAAATAATCTAGCAATAGGAATATACCACAACTATTGATCTGCTTGGTGGAGGATACATGAGTATGCAAATACCAATTTGCACCTTTGCTAGCTTCCAAAGCCCACCAAACCCTGCCCTGTTCCCTCACCTTCTGCCAAACACTTTGCCATAGATGTGCATTTTCGGCAAAAGGGGTCGTGAGTAATACATCATGTTCGCCATAGATGTGCTTGAAAAACAAATTGCTAAGTGCAGTTCTCCCATCTTATTTACACCCGAGGGGTGAAGGACTAGCAAGGGGTACGAGTGAGTATAAACACGACCACTAGAATCCTTGTCACCAAGCTGACTATTATCAAAAACACCTATAGTGAGAACAGTTGCCGGATCATAAACCTCCCAAGTGTACTGCTCATTATACTTTGGGTTTAAGCTCTCAATAATTGTTCGTGTCCGAATCCATTTGTGACCATACTTTGCTACACAATATGTATCTGATGTGCCCCTTCCATCTCTCGTTTTCATTGGGTGGAGATCATCAACATTCAAAATACCAAGTTCCAGGAAGCCAATCGATGGCTTCCAGAGCTGTTTTGCTGTTGGTCGGAGATCACTGCTGTAGTGAGTTGACTCGTCAAACACATGCTACCCTCCATCGAGGCAAACCCGGAGGTGGAGTCTTGTAGCAAATTTGTCGTTCTTTGTCTCTTCACGTTGAAGTGAGAATAAGAGGAGAAGAGAGGAAGAAGAAAGGGCATTTCAGACATTTTTTAGGATTTTTTTTACTCTTGTAGTCTTTTCTCACGCGTTTTTGGCGTTTGACATACACGCCGGTTAAGTTGGACGGAAAAAGTGATATTTTTATTTTAACTCAAAAAGTCGGGTGTCTAAATATAGCTTTATTGACTATAGGTGATTAAATGAAAAATTACCCAAACTCCAAGTGGTCATCTAAACTTAACCCTATTTTTTATAGCAAAATAATTATGAGTTGTTATATCCAGTTATCGATCCTCTCTAGTGACGAAACCACATACAATTTTGTGGGGTCAATCGACCCCACTAAAAAAAATTTACTTTATAATGTTAAGATAAATTTTAAAAAATTTAAGTATTATATATAAATTGACTCCACTAAAATTTTATAAATTTTCTATTATATGGGGTCAAATTAAAATTTTATAACTTTGTTAATCAAATTTTAACCACATATGACTCATATACTCTCAATATATGTATTTCTCTCTATAATATTTTAAACTAAATAATAATCTAATATATATATATTTAAAAATAAATAATGAATTACTTATGAACAGTTGTGATTAAAAAAAATATATTATTAGTCAATATAATATATATATACTATATATTATTACTCATTATATTTTTATTGTGATATATATATATATATATATATATATATATATATATATATATATATATATACACACACACTCAAAATATAAAGTATTAAAAAAATTAGCTCGGACAATGCTCCCGAACCCCCTCCAAATTATTTATTACTTATAATAATTTGTGGGTTCACCACTGATCCTCTCGAAAGGTCATAATTGCAGTTATTTTTAATGTTTTCGACTTTGAGTTGTGCAATTTTTAAGAAATGATTGACAAAGATGACTCTTAAATTTTGACCTCTAACAGAGGTCAAGTAAAATACAGTACAAGATAAATATTTTTAGACTTGTAAGTTGTTACATTTAAGACAAGATGTATTAATATTCAATAATGTTATTATCACATAAAAATATCGCATACAATTCGCATATCGTATGGGTGGCACTTATGAATTTATTATTGAGTTAAGTAGATCATGTTAACAACAAATTTATGAGTGTCACCCCATATAATATGTGAGCATTATGTGATAGTAACATTGTTTATTAATATTAGACTAAAATACAGTTTGAACCATAAAGTTTGTGGGTAGTTGCGGTTTGCACCTCAATGTTTAAAAGGTATTTAAGTACATTCCAAAAATTTTTTATGCTAAATAAAATGCACATTTTGAAGTTTAAACCGGTCAAAAAGCACCCCAAAATTATTTTTAGCTAAACAAAATGCACCCCAAAATTTACTACTATGAACAAAATGCACCCTCATTTTTTAAGTGTTGGGTGAACTCAGATTAAACATTAGGCTACAAACTTCAATAACCATACAAATTTTAGAATTCAAATTGTATCCAATCATCCTCTATCTCCAATTATGGTCCAAGTTATAAACGGGACCGGGAGAGTTTAAATTTTTGGAAACCACAACTCAATTCAGTGGCGGATTTATTAAAGGGCAGTATAGGCAATTGTCTTTGTTGGAATTTTTTTATATTGGTATAGAAGTAGGACAAATATGTTAATTAATAAATTTAAGGGGACAGATTAATGAAAGAATTAAATTTAGAGGAGGTAAAAAAAATTCATAAACCAATTCTAAATACAAGTACAAAAATATTCATAGTTTTAAAACTTGGTGAAATCTTATAAATATTTTTTTATTTTGAATCTTCATCAACGTGTGAACTGTAAAGTATTGTTTGATTTGATTTTTTTTTGTTATTAATTTGGTTGACTGTGGTTATTGTTTGTTTGGTCGGATTGGATTTTTGTTTTTAAGTTGTTTGATCTTCAATTAAAAATGATAGTATTTTGGTTAAGTAGTTTTTGTATTTTATTATGATAACTTATAATAATTTTTTTTATTTTGTAATGGAAAATAGAAAATAGAAAATGAAAAATGACTGAGCTTTTAACATCCCCTCATTTTTAGTTGTTATAATTATTTTATTTATCTGTATCTAACTAATGGACCCTGTATAATATTTGGTGTTCTGATCGGTATAAATTTTAGATTAAAACTTATAAAAAGATAGAGAATTTAGTTTATACTTTTAAAAGTAATTCATGGTTTTGTTTGAATATAAAAAATAAATTTGATTCGAGACTTTGACTATTTGGAGAATCATTCAAATTAAACTATGACAAGTAGCAAAAATAAGTTTCTAAATTATATCTAAATATTTTTTTATTTGAATTATGAATATTTATTATAATTTATAAATATTATTATAATTAATTCAAATTTTATTTATTTAATTTCAACAATTTTTTTTTAATTAAAATCCGCCAGACCTTGGGAATTTAAAATTCCTGATTCGCCTGACTCAACAAGTCAACCGTTGAAAGTGACTTGAAACGGTTTAGTTAGAGCTCTGCCTCATATCCTTTCTTCGATTATTATTTGCTGCTGCTGCTGCTAAGAATCCCAAAAATACGAGCAAGCTTGTTACGAATCTGATGATGAACCCCCAGGTACATAATAATTAAACTGTTTTGTACAAATTATATGCTTTAAATAGGTAGAATATTACAATAATCAGTATATCCTTATTTGATGCAACTTTTTTTTGGCTGGTTAGAATTATTTACGGGGACTGTGGTAGTGTGGTACTGATTTCAGCAATTTATATATATATATATATATATATATATATATGTATGTATGCATTGATTTTATATTTTTTTGGGGACGAGGCTAAAGTTGAAATGTTATACTTCCTCTAATTCAAAAAAGGGGTTCCCATTTGCAAAATATGTAAATATTAAGGTTTTTGTTTTATATTTGCTGTTAAAAATAGTAAGTTAATTAATTTTGTAGCTGTGGATGATAAGAAGAGGCTATATAATAAGTTCAAATTTCTGATTGCAAACTTGAGGATGTTATGTAATTTTATAGTTTATCAATAAAAAGAGTAAAAATGTGATGCTTTTAACTTTACTATTCCTGAGAGGGACTTTGTGGAACTATCATTTTTGTTTGTGGAAATATTAATTCCCTATATATATATATATGTGTGTGTGCGCGCGCGCGCGAGAGTGTGTACTAGATATGGTGTTGTGTTGTACTGTATATAACATTGATCAGTAGTTTAGCACCTTGGCTTGAGCCTTGAAGCCAGTATAATGTATGTATATATACAGGCCTCTGCTGTACTCGATGAAACACCACATTTTTCAGCTCAGTTGTAACAAGAATTATATTTTGAAGGCCGAAACTTTTTGTCTTTCCACCAAATCACTTGTTATAACAAATTTAAACCTAGCTGCTTTGCCAGTGAAGAAACAATTTTCCTTCTATTTTGTTGCTCACTCTTGTTAACGCCAAGTTTCGTCTGCGCGTCCAATCACAGAATCCACGCGCTGAAACCTGCACAATAACAGATCACACAGAAGCTTGACGGCCGTGCCGCCGGGGGATAGCTCCGGTGTGAGAATAAGTACAGGCCGTTTACCAGGTTTAACAATGGAGGTTATGTGTTTAGTGCTCAAAGTAAGTATTACCTGTTAATTGTAACCTTCGCTTTGTATTTATAGAGCTCCCACCACCTTGGTATCCTTCTCCGAATTAGAGTAGGACTCCTAAATATGTTAGCTACCATATTTGGGTCCAACACAATCTTTTTAAAAGTACAAGTGGAATCCCTTTCCAATACTACCTTTGGAGTTACCTTGTCAACATATGATTAGGGTTAGGACCCTTAATCACGTAAACTCCTTATCACTCCAACTCTGCATGTGGGCTGCTCAAACTTTTAGGCCCAACCTATCAGCAGACAAAAACACCGGTCTGGGCCCTGTCCCAAAAGACGCGAAGGCCCGACCCCGACCTCCATGGTCACAACCGGGTCCCGGCCTATTGGGCTCGGGTACCAGACCCCATCCTCCTCTATGCTATCGAACACATGAGCCCGACCTCTTTTGACCCGGCCCAAGCCTTCAGCCCAAAAGAGGGTCGGTAAAACACTCCCGAACATTGCCCCCCAGTCTCTTGTTATAAGATATTTATGACATGAGACTTGAAAGGACATGAATTTGGATAGTCACGCCATAATGATGAGTTGTCTCGGGAATCCAAGCGGTTTCTTCATGAAAAACGAGCTGGTACACGCTTTTTCATAACTGGGCCCCATCTACCATAAATAGCCGCCATTGGAAACAGTGTCGGACATGCTATATAAGTCCCCCAACATCCATCACTATCACTTTTTCGAGTCATCTACCTTTTGAAAATTTTCTCTAAAGTTTTTCCGGCAAGGGCGATTTCCGGCGAGATACTCATTTCTCCAGATTTCTTCAATCCGTGCCATTTCCCCTCTAAACTCTTGTCTTGTACCTTTCCTCCTTTCAAACCACCACAAATGGTTGATTCCAGCGATCCTCGTTCCACAACAGTCACAGCAGCCGGCACTCCCACTCTTACTTCCGGCGACCTTCTCCAAGTCGAGCTGGAGGCTGCTCCGGTCGAAGTCTCCGTGGAGAATGTCGAAACCCGAATTCGCCAACTCTACGCTTCGAAAACCGACTACGCTGTCATCAACACCAAATCTTCCATCACCCCCTCTCAACTGTCGGACATCCGAACCTTATTCAACATCCCTAAAGAATATAAGCTTCGGGTTCCCGAGGCCAGCGAGAGGATGTACCACCGACCCCAGGGCGATTGGGTAGCCGTCCACCTGTATGCCCTAAGGTACGGGGTTCGGTTCCCCCTCCACGAATGCATCTCCTCTTTCCTCTGCCTGGTAGGGATCGGGTTCTCCCAGCTGGCTCCCAACTCCTACATCCAGCTGATCAGCTTCATTGCCCTCTGCCAGGAGGCTGGCATCACCCCCGGGCTGGACTTCTTCTTCGTCCTGTTCTCGGTTGGTCGGTCAAAAGAGCCCGGCCTACGCCATCTGAACCGTGTTCCTGGACGGGACACCTTCGTGAAGACCCCATCCAGTAACAAGGGGTGGCATTCACAATGGTTCTTCATGAGGGGAACTGATCTCAACCTACTCCCCAACTGGGCCGGTCCCGAAGACATCCCCATGAAGGTCAACAAATTTCCGAAGAGTCGTTCGGTTGCCTTCAAGAAGTTTTACGCCCTTCTGAAGCAGACCCAGCGTCTGGGGATCGTGTCCAACGAATCCTGGCTCTACGAACACGGCTGTAAGTTGTCCTATCCGAACCCGTTTTCTTATTCTCCCGATCCTTTGCTTCGATTTTATTAATGATCCTTTTATTTTGTGTTGTAGTGTCCATCTTCAAGCCTAACAATGCTGAAGTGGCTCTGTCCCCACTGCCGATCCTCGTCGAGCCCATCCATCTCCCTGCCGCTGATGACTCTCCTTTAGACGAGGCTGTTCTTATTGCCGAAATGTCTGTCGGTTCGTCAACCGATCCTCTTCCCGAACCTTCCCAGGCTGATGCTTCCACGAAAAGTGTGTTGCAGATGAAGGGGGCCGACAAGATGGCTTTGCTAAAGAAGTCGAAGAAGAGATCTTCTTCTGTTCGAGCTCCCCCCAAGGCCATCGTTGTGGCCCCGCCGAAGCCTGTTCTCAAATCAACTCCCCCACCTCCGACCATAGTGACGGTGGTCGAAGATTCGGAGGATACCGAGGATCAGCTTCTGGAACCGGCCTCGAAGAAGCCGCGGTTGATCGAAGGGCCCCCCCAAGCCGAGGAGGTCGTTTCCCCGATCCAAGCTTCCTCCCCGAAGTCCAAAGCTAGCTCTTCCGGAGGATCACCAACTACCTGTTGGCCGAAGAGCCCAGCTGACAAATTTCCTTTCCATTTGCTTGATCAATTCAAGCTTTCCGGTGACGATGAGCGGTTCAAGAACTTCTCGTCCGAGGAATTTCTGGTTTCATATATCCGAGCGCAGACTCAGGTATTCTCCGTGGCCCTTAAATATTAACTTTAATTTGTTCTTTGATCTGTTTTGTCCGACCAATGTGTCTTTGATATTTAGGCCAACGCCATTCTCGCTCGTGCCATCACTCCACTTGCTCGATCTACTAGGAGAGAACTTCAGCTGGGGACTGATGTGAGCGTTCTCGAGGGCGAGCTTCGGGCTCGGGATGCCGAGTTGAAGAAGGAAAGAGACCTTCATGCTGACACCAGAAATAAGGTGACCCGGGCTAACCGCCGAATTGCCGAACTCGAAGACCAACATTCATTACTTCAACAAGAGTTCGTCGGTCTCGATGGTCACGCCAAAAAGCTGGTGCAGGATAAGGAACTTCTGGTCGAAGAGAATAGGACCTTGGTGGGGAACCTTCAGGTCATCGAGGGGAAGTTCGCGGGGGTTCATGCTCAGCTGAGTACCTTGATCCACGCGAACAACACTTTGATGGCCGAACAGGCCATCATTAAGCAGGCTGCCATCAGAGAATACGAAGAATCGCCCGCCCTGACCGATAAGATTATGACCCAGTTTGCAGAGGGTGTCGAAGCTTATCGGGAGAAGGCCCAAGCGAAGCTTGTTGATGCTGGTCTGGACGCCTCGATCCTTGATTCTTCTGACGAGGAGTCTGAGGCCGAAGCCGATGCTGGTTCCCCTTAATTTTCTCTTGAACTTGTTTATACTTGTAGTTTTTCTTTTCTAAGTCTTGTAACTCACCTGACCAGTGAAGCCGACGGGGTATGTACCCGAAGCTCATCTGATCGGGAATTGTAAAACTTTGTGAATATAAATGAAGACAAAAACTTTCTAAATTGTTATCTCGATCAGTTCAACTTGACTTTTATTGAACAGTTATGTCATTTATGACAATGTGGTCGAGTTATGTCTAAAGTGTACTGTCTCGGATTTGTAACTTTATCAATCAGTTATACTTGTAGCGTTTATCAATCAGTTAAGTTCTCTTGGACTTTCTGATCGCTTTACGCTTTAAGCTTATATGATCGGGTTCGTTGCTTTGTCGATCAGTTATACTTGTGGCGTTTATCGATCAGTTAAGTTCTCCCGGACCGTCTGATCGTTTTACACTCGAAGCTTAAATGATCGGTAAAGCAGTGCAAGATTAAAATGAAGTACAAACGTTTCTCTGAGAAAAGTTTTCATTTCATTGATAAATTACATAAATTACACCATTAGAATGAAAGAATAGGCATGTATTTACTGGTAATATCTCCTAAGTCTTCCAGCATGCCATATATTCTTTACCTCCGACCCATCCATTACCCGAAGCCGGTAAGTCCCTGGCTTCGGCACTTCTACTATCTCACAAGGCCCCTCCCAGTTAGGCATTAATTTTCCTGTGTTCTGGGAGGTTGATGCCTCTGCCTCCCGAAGCACCAAATCTCCTACCTCGAACCTCCTCAGCTTCACCTTCTGGTTATAGTGTCGGGCTGTCTTCTGTTGATAAATGACCAACCTCAACACCGCGGCGTCACGAGCTTCATCTAGCAGGTCCAGATTTACTTTCAGACCTTCATCGTTGTAGAGCTCTTTGTACTGGCTGACCCGAAGGGTGGGGGAACCGATCTCTACTGGTATGAGTGCATCGGTTCCATAGGCCAGTCGGAAAGGAGAGTCTCCAGTGGTTGTCCTCGGGGTTGTTCGATATGCCCACAAAACACTGAACAGTTCTTCGGGCCATCGTCCTTTCAATTCATCAAGTCTTCTTTTTATCCCGTTGAGTAGGGTTCGATTGGTCACTTCTACTTGACCGTTTGACTGAGGGTGGGCAACCGAAGTCTTCCGATGCTGAATTCCCAACTCTTTCAGGGAGCTTTCAAACTTTGACCCCACGAACTGTCTTCCGTTATCCGAGACTACTGCCATCGGAATGCCAAACCGATATACTACTCCTTCTTTCAAAAATTTAAGGCATTCCTGTTCGGTAATCTTCTGCAGTGGTTTGGCTTCGACCCACTTTGTCATGTAATCGATAGCCGCTATTATAAAGCTGACTTGTCCCTTGGCCTTCGGCAGAGGCCCCAGGATGTCGATTCCCCATACTGCAAAGGGGATCGGGGATAAGACCGAGTAGAGTTCTTCGGGCGGTTGATGTGGGATGTTGCTGTTTAGTTGACACTTGGGACATTTTTTGACAAGTTCCTTGGCTTCTACGTAGATAGTCGGCCAGCAATACCCCTGCCTTAGAATTTAATGTGCCAGTGACTTAGCTCCCATGTGATCCCCACAGATCCCTTCATGTACCTCCCGCAGTGTGTAGTTTGCCTCTGTCGGTGTTAAACATCTAAGAAGGGGAGAGCTGAAGGCTCTTCGGTACAAATCTCCATCGATCAGTACAAAGTTTGAACTTCGATGCTTGATCTTCCTTGCTAGGATGCGGTCCGACGGTAATGTTCCGTCAGCCAAATAATAGATGTAAGGCGTAAGCCAACAGTTCAGCCGATCAACACATAAACCGTTGAAGGAGTTGGCTTCGGTTGTCGCCAGTCTGGCCAGGGCATCTGCTACTGTATTGTCGGATCGGTCAACTCCTTGACAACTGACCGAGTGGAAGTATGTCAGTTTATTCTTTGTTTCGGCTAAGTACTTCGCCATTCTTGCCCCCCGAGCCTCATACTCACCCGAAATCTGTTTGACAACCAGCTGCGAATCACTATAGATGATCAAGTTTTGTACTTCTAGGCTTCTGGCCAACTTTAACCCGGCTAGAATGGCCTCGTATTCTGCTTCGTTATTGGTTGCTTTGAACCGAAATCGAATAGCTTGTTGGACTTTGAATCCTTCGGGGCTCGTCAGTATGACCCCTGCACCACTGATGTCTGACGTTGATGAGCCATCGACATATAGTGTCCATGAAGTCTTTATGTGTTACGTTTCAGTCACCGATCCCACATCCAGCTCCGAGAACGAACATTCCACTACGAAGTCTGCTAGCGCTTGTCCTTTGATAGCTGTTCGGGGTTGGTATTCCAGCGCAAACTGTGTTAGCTCCATTGCCCATGCCGCCAGTCTTCCCGAAACCTCAGGTCGGTGTAGAATTTTTTTCAACGGCTGATCCGTGTATACCACAACCACCCTACCCTGGAAATAATGCCGAAGTTTTCTACTTGCTATGATCAAAGCATAGGCACATTTTTCCATGTTCGGGTAACGGATTTCGGCGTCTCGGAGCACGTGGCTGACGTAATATACGGGGAACTGATTTCCCCCTTTGTCCCGAACCAATGCCGCTCCCACAGCCATCGAACTTGCTGCCAGATACAGATATAGGGGTTCCGAAGAAATCGGTTTCATCAGAAGAGGTGCCGAAGATAGATATCGTTTGATCCCTTGGAACGCGTCCTCGCATTCTGAAGTCCACTGAAAGCTTTTCTCGTTCTTAGGCCCTTTTAAGGTATCGAAAAATGGTAGGCACCTTTCGGCCGACTTGGAGACGAACCTTCGAAGGGTTGCGATCCGACCCGTCAGTCTCTGCACATCCTTGTAAGACTTCGGGGATCTCATGTCTAGTATTGCCTGGATTTTCTCTGGGTTTGCTTCAATTCCCCTTTTGCTGATCAGATATCCTAGGAACTTCCCCGATCCAAGCCCAAATGTGCATTTGGTTGGGTTCAACCTCAGTTTGCGTTTTCTGACTGTCTCGAAACAATTTTCCAAGTCTTCCAGGTGATCACGGACTGACATGCTCTTTACAATCATGTCGTCTACGTAGACCTCCATGCTCCTCCCCAATTGTTTCGTGAACACAAAGTTCATCATCCGCTGATAAGTTGCCCCCGCGTTCAATAGCCCGAAGGTCATTTTCCTGTACGCGTATATTGCCCGGTGTGTGATGAAACTTGTCTTCGGGATGTCTTCCTTACGCATCGAAATCTGGTGGTACCCAGAGAATGCATCCATAAAACTCAACATACCATATCCCGACGTGGCGTCGATTAGTTGATCTATGTTGGGCAAAGGGTAGATATCCTTCGGACACGCCCTGTTCAGATCCGTGTAGTCGATACACAACCTCCATTTCCCGTTTTGCTTCTGGACCAATACCACATTGGCCAACCACTCCGGGTAATCAATCTCAAAGATAAATTCGGCCTCCAGGAGTTTGGCAATCTCTTCGTCGATGATTTTTTGTCTTTCTGGGGCGAAAATCATTCGCTTCTGTATGACCGGTTTCTTGCCCGGGTCCACGTGCAGTCGGTGCAGAGCCACTGACTCACTTACCCCCGGCATATCGCTGGGTTCCCATGCGAAGATATCAGCGTAGACTTGGAGTAATTCTATCAGCCCGGTCCTGAAGGGTTCTGATAACCCTGACCCGATCTTAATTAGTTTTCTTTCTGCCCCGGTATCAATTCGATGCCCTTCTTCTAGCGCCAATGTTAACGCCAAGTTTCGTCTGCGCGTCCAATCACAGAATCCACGCGCTGAAACCTGCACAATAACAAATCACACAGAAGCTTGACGGCCGTGCCGCCGGGGGATAGCTCCGGTGTGAGAATAAGTACAGGCCGTTTACCAGGTTTAACAATGGAGGTTATGTGTTTAGTGCTCAAAGTAAGTATTACCTGTTAATTGTAACCTTGACCTTGTATTTATAGAGCTCCCACCACCTTGGTATCCTTCTCCGAATTAGAGTAGGACTCCTAAATATGTTAGCTATCATATTTGGGTCCAACACAATCTTTTTAAAAGGTACAAGTGGAATCCCTTTCCAATACTACCTTTGGAGTTACCTTGTCATCATATGATTAGGGTTAGGACCCTTAATCACGTAAACTCCTTATCACTCCAACTCTGCATGTGGGCTGCTCAAACTTTTAGGCCCAACCTATCAGTCAGACAAAAATACCGGTCTGGGCCCTGTCCCAAAAGACGCGAAGGCCCGACCCCGACCTCCATGGTCACAACCGGGTCCCGACCTATTGGGCTCGGGTACCCGACCCCATTCTCCTCTATGCTACCGAACACATGAGCCCGACCTCTTTTGACCCGGCCCAAGCCTTCAGCCCAAAAGAGGGTCAGTAAAACACTCCCGAACAACTCTGTTACAAAATAATTGTCCAAGTTTCTACTATTCTACACCTCAAAAAAGTGTTTCAATTTTTAAAATTAGACTACAGTATATATACTTGCCAAAAAGAACGCCGGGGGAGACTAAAATGACGTTGAACAGTTCAAATTTATCTTGAATGAAAAGTGGATACCTTCGCTATTGTTTAAGTATCAATATTGTCGTTTACGAGTGAAGAAGTTAAATTGATAGCATTTCCCACCCCAAAAGTGCATGATATTTACAAACTCGGTTTCATTTTGGGACCTAATGATTACTATATCTCAACTGCCAGAGTGCTACCACTGTCCACTGCCACTGCTACTACCACAGTTAGTATTAGTCAATCACCATATATATATATATATATATATATATATATATATATATATATATATATATTCGGTCTTACTATAGATTGGTTCTATATTTAGATGGTTGATGATCATGATGGTCCAGTGTATACACTGGATGAAGCACTTGATGCCGTTGGGTTTGGGAAGTTCCAAAGTCTTGTGCTTATTTATGCCGGACTCGGATCCATTTCTGAGGCCATGGAGGTGATGATTCTGTCTTTCATAGGACCATCTGTAAAGTCTGAATGGAATCTCTCCTCTACCCAAGAGAACCTCATAACAACTGTGGTTTTTGTGGGCATGCTTATTGGTGCATATTCATGGGGTCTCATTTCCGATTATTTTGGAAGGAGGCAAGTCCTTTCTCCAGATCTTCTCTTTTATGTATAATTGCAAATGACCATATTCACTGAAAATATTCTGATCAAACAGTTCGCTGTCTTATGGCTTTTTGTTGCATTCCTCTTCTTCATTATCTCCCTTGTTGAATATGTCAATTTAATTTGGTATAATTTTCAAAATTTGACACTTATTTTTCTTTTTTGGCTGAATCTATCACATTGTTTTGCCAATGTTGTAGATTAATTTGTTGCTCTTAGATTCCAGTTATAGTTCAGCATATTTGCTTAGTTCTTCCCCTCCTTGATGGTAAACTCTATTTCAAGTTTATTTTCATAATTGTTACAGAGTATCTATTTACTATTGCCTTCACTAGGATGGGTCTTCTGAGCATAGCTATATCGACTACTGGAGCTGGGTTTCTAAGTGCTTTCTCTCCTAATTATATATTATTGGTCATTCTTCGTTTTTTGGTTGGCATTGGTCTGGGAGGTGGGCCTGTGTATACATCTTGGTTTCTGGAGTTTGTTCCTGCCCCAAATAGAGGCACGTGGATGGTTATCTTTTCGACTGTCTGGACAATTGGAACAATAATTGAGGCTGCACTTGGATGGGTATGTTCATGATTCTCTCAATACATCTAATTGTCTTCCAAGTAACCTTTGTTGTTGCAATTTTGCTTTAATTCTATGTTCACCGACTTCACCCTCTCTACCATTTGCTTGAAACATGGATCTAGAGTTGTTTGCATTTAGAAAGCAGGCAAGAAAGACTTCTTTGGTTTAATCTGGATTTTAAAATCATTTACCTCAATGGTGAATCTCCACTTACATCTGATATGGTGGAGGATCTTATCCTTCCTCATTATTCATTAGTCTTGTCTGTATCTTCAGTTATTGCTATTCAAAAGGGCAACTTTTCTTTTCAAATATTCATTGGTAGGAATTAAAGAGATTTTACTGGATATTTTCAACTGTCAACAATTTGGTTTTGGTTGGTACCTTTTTCCTTTCCTTCGATTAAAACCAAGACCTAGTAAAAAGTAAGACATTTTTGGAAAT
Organism: Panax notoginseng; assembly: GCA_016801055.1. NCBI lineage: Eukaryota > Viridiplantae > Streptophyta > Magnoliopsida > Apiales > Araliaceae > Panax > Panax notoginseng. The sequence goes on along the minus strand of CM029012.1, from coordinate 199,945,207 downwards.
CAATGAGTTGATATGCAAATCGGAATCCGGAATGATATTTCTTATTCAAGAGGACCATAATAGAGAATGAGGTGTAGCCTAGTTGGCAGGAAAACATCCTGACCATGCTGTGAGGTGTGGTTATGAATTTCACTAGCTGCACAATGCAATTTGGGCCTTACTAGTGCTGCAGTGCAGCCTTTCCCTCTCCTAAAATAATGTTATAAGTTATGGCCAAAATCACTGAAGAAAAAATTAGGGAATTAGCTCATTGTTTTTTTTCTTTCAACGTAACCAAAATTGAAACATCCAATAATTTTTTTTTGGATATAGAAGTATCCATTATTTTTTGTTTAAAGAAATTTCCAGTACTTATATCTCTCCCTTTTCCTCTGTTAGTGGTTAACTATTTTATTATTTGAAGATAAAGGAAAAGAGTGGACTTTAGATTGTTTTGTTGTTCTGCAGATCATCATGCCAAGATTTGGTTGGAGGTGGTTGCTTGCACTATCCTCTGTACCAGCTTTTGCCACACTTCTCTTTTATGGACTTACACTAGAGTCTCCAAGGTATTTATGTATGAATGGTCAAACATCTGATGCGCATTACATTCTGGAAAAGGTTGCAGCAGTAAATCAAAAGGAACTGCCTTCTGGCGTCCTCATGTCTGGTCACAAGAGTAAGCAGGATGAAGAATTTGCTCCACTCGTAGATAGTGAATTATCACTCCTAGCAGGAAAGGAAGTGGTAGTTTCTAAAACAGGCTTCTCAAACCTACTGATGCTATTCTCATCAAAATTGCGACGAGCCTCTCTTCTCTTGTGGGTGGTTTTCTTTGGCAATGCATTTTTAGGTTATGGATTAATATTGTTGACCTCAGAGCTGAGCGGTGGGCAAAGTAAATGTAGCTCAAGTCCCTTGCACTCGTATAATTCCCTAAACCAAAATGCTAACCTTTATACGGATGTGTTCGTTACTAGTTTGGCAGGTACGAAATATAGAGATTGGGTTTCTAGCTGTACTCAAGTTGATAGAATGTTTTCTGTAATGAGGTCTCTCCTTGTGATTTTAAGCTATGTTTGTTTGCAAAAAGTATGCTTGAGATTAGACTATTTGTCTTAATTTAACACTATTTTGAATTATTAGTCCCTTAATGTGGGATTATTAGTCTGTAAGGTCATTTGATAACTTAAAATGGAGAGACTATTTATCCCACATTCATCATAAATAGCCTTAAAATGACAAAAAATTAGTCCATAGGACTAATTAAAGGACTATTAATCCCCATCATGAGTTAAAATAGTGTTAAATTAAGACAAATAGTCTAATCCCAAGTATGTTTTTAGCCTTGAGAGTTTAGAAAGGTTAATAGCCATCATATCTTATCACATTGTTTTTCCTCTTATTCTCAGGGCTGCCTGGGAATATTTTATCAGCAGTCATTGTGGATCGAATTGGTCGTAAACCTTCCATGATATCCATGTTTATGTTTGGTTGCATCTTCCTCCTACCACTAGTTTTACATCAGCATGAAATTATAACAACTGGGTTATTATTTGGAGCCCGTATGTTGATGGTTGGAACATTCACGGTCGCCAACATATATGCTTCAGAGGTACTTACTGAATATTCACTTATCTTGAAGGCATTTGTTCATTATTTTCAAGGAACTTTTAACCAATTTGATTATGTTTTTCTTAGATATACCCGACCTCTGTGAGGGCGACTGGTGTTGGAGTTGCAAGCGCTGTGGGAAGAATCGGGGGCATGATAAGCCCAGTTGTAGCCGTCCAGTTGGTGACTGGTTGTCATCAAGCAGCTGCAGTCCTTCTATTTGAGGTTGTATTACTTCTTTCAGCACTCTCTGTTCTATTCTTACCTTTAGAAACCATGGGGCGGGAATTGGCTGATATCTAATTTAACTTGAGTCTGCATTCTGCAATACTACTTGCGTGTAAAATAGTGTAAATAAAGAACTGATTTATAGTCCTTTCAATAGTCCTCCTTTGCTCAGAGCCGTGCAATTATGGGTATCTATTTTTTCTCATGTAATTTAATGGTTCTGTCTGTTGGAAGATGTAATTATCAAGAGTAGATGAAGTGTATAGAAATGGAATTTCTGTTTGGTACATCATGGTGGTTTGATGTACCATTCATCTTTAAATGAGGTCAGGTTATTATGAAGTTAAGTTTATGGTAAGTTGGTCGATTGACCAACACTGATCCTCCCGCCTGCGTGTCGACACTGTATTGGTCAATTGACCAAAGTTAACTTCATGCTAACCATTCCCTTTAAATCAATTAGTTCATGATCTCATATACCGTGCAAAGTACGGATTTTTTTATAAAATAAAATTATTGTACTCCCTCCGTTCTTAATATTGTCGTTTTAGAAGAAAAAATTTGTTTCAATTTATTTGTCGTTTACAACTTTCTAAGAGAATAAATTATTTACTTTCCTATATCACTCCTACCTTCTCTCATTGTCTCAAGAAATTTTCTCCCTTAAAAATCTTAAACGACAATCTTTTAAGAACGGATGTAGTATTATTTATAATATTTATATTATATTGTACTAATATATTAATTATAGGAATAATAGATTAATATTTTGTAGGATGATTTCTATTTTAAAAAATCCTTTTAAAACATACTCTCCGTCCACAAAAAGATGATTAAATGTACAAATTTTTTTGTCCCTAGAAAGATAAGATAAAATACATAAAATGAAGGATAAATATGTCATTTAGTGGGGTCCATTGGTACAAAAATCAAAAGTACTCATTAATCTATATAATCTTGTGAGGCCATTAAGTATAAATCTAAACTTTTTCTCTTTTTTCTACTTTTATTTTTCTTAATATATGTGCAAATTGTATTTTATTCATCATTTTGAGAACAGAGAGAGTATTATTTAATTAATAATGTATAACTAATTATTGATGAAAAATTAATTAAATTTAAGATTTTACAGTAATAGTTCATCTATTTATTGTTTGTTAATTTGTTTATTCATATATTCATCTATTCATGTATGATAAAATCTTACTTAAAATCAAATAGTCATACTTATATAATTTAATAATAAAAAAATATTACATAATTAAAAATTATTTGTATCAAGGAAATGAATTTTAAATTATACTAACTAAAAAAAATAATGTATGAGAATGAGAGATAATAGTAAGTAGATAATTATGATAGTAAATATGTAGATGAAAAAGATTTTGTAATTTGTTTATGATATTAATTTTATATTAAGTAAAATCTATATTATGTTATATTTATTTTAATGTACAACGACAAATTCGAAACCGAAAATTAATTATATGTTCACTAAACAATAGTAATTCTAATGATCCAAATCACGATATATATATATATATATATATATATATATATATATATATATATATATATTAAGTTGTTGGCTAATAAATTTATATTTGAGGAGAACCAAAAGTGAGGGTGCATTTTATTTAACCAAAAGAACTTTGGGTGTGAATTTGACCGGTTGAAAGCCTTCGAAGGTACATTTTGTTTAATGAAGAAGAACCTTATAGTGCACTTAAATATATTTTAAATATTAAAATATAAACCTCAATAATCCCGCAAACTTTAGGGCGCCAATTGTATTTTAGTCGAATTGATACAAATAAAAATGTGTCATCCATAACTCTTGAAACTAAGAGGGTGTTTGATAAAAATAAAATGAATTTGAATCTAAATTTGAATAAAAAAAATTGTTTGATAATTGATATGTTTGAATAACATATTTTTATTATTTTATCTCTTTAAAAAAATTCAAAATTATTATAAATTTATTTAATAATACTTAATATAATACTCCATCCGTCTCTTAATATATGACGTTTTAAAATTTCTCAATTGTCCCTAATTATTTGAGTTTGTTAAAATTTAAGAGAATTAGTCATAATTTTTTCAATATTACCCCTTGTTACTCTACCTGATTTTTTGATAAACTAAATAATTGGATAAGTTATTTTATGGGAATGAAGAGAGAGACCAATGAGTAAATGAGACTAATGAATTTTTTAGGAGAAAATTATGAATAGATAATATTTAAGGGTATTATAAACAATTAATATTATATTTAATATTTTTCAATCATTATTTTAATTATTGTGCAACACTCTATGTAAGACCCCAACTTTTATAAATAAAGATGAATTTTCTATAAATATCATTTTTGAATATTATGGAGTTAATTTGATATAATGTTATAGTTGTGGGTAATATTTATAAATTTTACAAAGTACGCAAGTTGTTATATAATATTTGATTGGTCGGGGAATATTCGTTTTAACAGAGAATATTCGTACAACGGCACAATCATTGGTAGACCCCACAACGAAATTATTGTCGGATTGAGAAAACGACAAAAATATTTTATTAAAAATAACGGCGGAAGTTTTACCATTGTTACTGTTGAACTACTCGGTAGTAAAAGTACAGTAATACGTGTGGTTGCATAGTAGCACACGGTATTAATTATTAATGCTTATGTGAGAAGTCACTCAGTTTGATTCAATTATTGTCAGTTAATAATATGAATTATTTAGCGATAATGACGTTTTGTTTTATTCGTATTATTAACGTAATAAAACAGAAACATCTTTTTATATAAAACAGAATACTTTATTAAAGTTATTCTATAAATAGAATATATTATATTTTATTTAAAAGATTTTTCTTTAAATATGGACCGTCAGATTAAAGTAATCAATCTGGACCGTTCATAGATTAGTTACTATGCATTCTATTTTTCTATAAATAGCAGCTCATTCCTTCATTATTTCTTACGAATTCACTGAACTCTAGAGAGAGAAACTATAGAGAGAAACTATATAGAGAGAGAAGAAGAGTATTCTGCTACTTAACTACTTCCTTATTTCAGCTCTTCTTTAAAACGGTAAGGGGTGTTATTCTTTCTTATTCATGAAGAGAACTGTTGTTATTCCATTTCTTATTATTCTGTTGGAATAACCTGTATACGCGGTCTACCCTATACTTGGTGACATTCTTCTATTATTATGTTGGAACATCCTGTCTGTGTGTTTTATACCGGACCTGGTTCCGTTTTTGTTATTATTCTGTTAGAACATCTTGTCTGTGTGTTTTACACCGGACCTGGTTTCGTTTTGTTATTATTCTGTTGGAACATCCTGTCTGTGTGTTTTACACCGGACCTGGTTCCATTATTTATTATTCTATCGGAATATCCTGTCTGTGCGTTTACAGGTTCCATTATTTATTATTCTGTCGGAATATCCTGTCTGTGCGTTTACGCCGGACCTGGTTCCATTATTTATTATTCTGTTGGAATAACCTGTTTGTGCGGTCTATCACATGCATGGTGATTTCTTTTGTTATTCCATTCTTTATTGTACTCAGTTGGTTAAGTTTTGACTTCTATACTTCATGAAATTTGTGGAATATCCTTGATAATTGCGTTTCATCCAGTATCTTTTCATGAAAATATTTTTTTAAGCATTCTTGAATTTTACTCCACAAATCAGTATCATGTTGACAATTTGGACGTTATTAATTCTTGGATAAATTATTTCTTGAACTTGTTTTATTGAATTCTTATATCATTGTCATCATCCTCATGTTTATAAAATGTTGAAAGCCATCTGTGGCATGTAGTGCATAGATGGACTTGGTATGATTATGACCAGGGATTATTCGGTATAATCATGACCGTAATGTTACAAATGATGTGGTAAAAGTCATCATTGGCCCGTAGTGCATTGATGAACAGTTGTTGGCATGATCATGACCATTAATGAATACACGAATATCCTTGGCCGTAGTGCAGGGGTGATTCGATGATGTGGATTATTTTATTAAGCTGAGTCACAGCGATAACAGTGTTGAAAAACCTTTTAAATCATAAAAGATAGTAGAGTTTATTTTCTACTTGACTCTTTTAATGGATTGCTTGTTCCACTGCAGTTAAACTTGATGTCTATTATATTTTATCAGTTTAACATTGTTGAAGGCTAATGATAATTTATTCTGCATTATCTTAGTCATAATATTTCTTACTGGGCTAGTTGAGCTCACCCTTTCTTTCACTGTTCTCTTCAGGAAATGAGAGCGTAGCTAGGGCAAGTCGGGGAACGGAGTGATGGTTCGAATGATAGTATTAGTTAGTAGTCCTCACTATTCTATGTAATAGTGTGTTAATAAATGTAATGAAGACTCCTTTTGAGTATGAATACTCTCTAGAAGATAATATTTGTATTCAAACTCACAGTTTATGTTTTGTCGTATTGTACACGACAGTTGTATTAGTAAGTTGTATTTGTATTCTGTACTATGTATCTGATGACCCAAGATAGGTGATGTATACCTAATTTTGGGAGCGTCACACTCTAAAACGTCCTATATTATATTAAGGGATGGAGGGAGTAGTTAATATTGTATATAAAAAAAACTTTATTCAGTCATCATTCAGGCCAAAAAATTGACACTAAATCATTTAACTCAAATCGTCTGAATGGATGACCGATTCAACCATTCAAACAATATTTTTTTTTAAAATAAACGCACTGAATGACTGAATCAGCCATTCAATCATAAACAAACCGCCTCTAAAATAACTTATCCAATTCTTTAGTTTTAAAATAAGTCCTCGCCGAACAGCTTTCTGGCGATAAGTGCTACAAGTTATAAATGGGGCCGGGAAAGTTTTAATTTTAGAAAAAGGCTGCAAATCAACCAGTCAACCGTCGAAAGGGTTTATGCTGAGGGAAGTAGATAAGAAGGAAAGCTCTGCCTGAACTACTTCCTTCGATTAGATGGTGGATGATCATGATGGTCCGGTATATACACTGGATGAAGCACTTGTTGCCGTTGGGTTTGGGAAGTTCCAAAGTCTTGTGCTTATTTATGTCGGACTCGGATCCATTTCTGAGGCCACGGAGGTGATGATTCTGTCTTTCATAGGACCATCTGTAAAGTCTGAATGGAATCTCTCCTCTACCCAAGAGAGCCTCATAACAACTGTGGTTTTTGCGGGCTTGCTTATTGGTGCATATTCATGGGGTCTCATTTCCGATTATTTTGGAAGGAGGCAAGTCCTTTCTCCAGATCTTCTCTTTATGTATAATTGCAGATTTCCATATTCACTGAAAATATGTTAAAAAAAGAATTTTCCAAAATTTTCTGATCAAACAGTTCGCTGTCTTGTGGCTTTTTGTTGCATTCGGCATTCCTCTTCTTCATTATTTCCCTTGTTGAATATGTCAATTTAATTTGGTATAATTTTCAAAAATTGACACTTATTTTTCTTTTTTGGCTGAATCTATCATATTGATTTGCCAATTTTGTAGATTAATTTGTTGCTCTTAGATTCCAGTTATAGTTCAGCATATTTGCTTATTAGTTCTTCCCCTCCTTGAAAGTTAAACTCTATTTCAAGTTTATTTTCATAATTGTTACAGAGTATCTATTTACTATTGCCTTCACTAGGATGGGTCTTCTGAGCATAGCTATATGGACTACTGGAGCTGGGTTTCTAAGTGCTTTCTCTCCTAATTATATATTATTGGTCATTCTTCGTTTTTTGGCTGGCATTGGTCTGGGAGGTGGGCCTGTGTATACATCTTGGTTTCTGGAGTTTGTTCCTGCCCCAAATAGAGGCACGTGGATGGTTATCTTTTCGACTTTCTGGACAATTGGAACAATAATTGAGGCTGCACTTGGATGGGTATGTTCATGATTCCCTCAATACATCTAATTGTCTTCCAAGTAGGCCTGACAAAATATGGCTATGGGTTAGTTTTGGTTTTCAAAATATGGTTATGGTACCATTTTTAATATGGGTTGTGTGGGTTGGAACTATATGCTTATTGTTCAAAACCATATTAACCATTTTAATATGGTTATAGTTCCATGAAAGCCTGATTTGACACTAATGGCTTGTTTGTTTATACGACAGTGTAGCAATCAATATGCAAGTAGTTAGCATGAAGTTTATTTTTGGGTAAGTAGGTCAATTGATCAATAGAGTGCTGACATGCAGGAGAGGTTCTATGTGTGTCAGTATTCTATTGGTCAATTGACCAACATACCAAAAAATAAACTTCATGTTAACCGGATCCAATCAATATAGTTGCGTGTGAAGAATTAGAATATTATTCTGTTATCATCAGTTTATGCAACAAAAAATATAATTCTTGTTCGACTTAAATTATAATAATTGCAACTGAAATATTGTCAAACGACTAAAAAGAACATGAATACAATTTAATTTTTTTTTATCATAAAAACTATAAAGTAATTTATGTATGTGTAATAATATGATATAAAAATTATTAATATAAATAATAAAATGCTAAAAAACTATACTAATAAAATTTTAAATTGAAATTATTAATACCATTACATATTTAAATAATTTTTTAAAATTATTATTAACCTGTTAATAGAAAGGTTGGAATTCAAAATACACCATAGTAACATTCTATGAATGTCGTTTAAATATTGAAACATATTTATAATTCTTTTGTAACTAGAATATTAGTACAATTCTTTTGTAACTAGAATACTAGAATTTATATAAACTGACACATACACAACAATATTAGTCACCCAAAATAAGAACATACAAGATAAGTAGAAAATTGAACCATATAATCTTATAGACCATATTAAAATTTAATTAATTAGACCGACATATTAAAATTTAACATTACAAAACATATATTTTTCCAAAGTCAATTCCAAAGGGCTAATAACTCCTTTCATAGGCATCTACACTGAAATGTGCAAAAGTGGTTTCCAAATTGTAAAATAACATCAACCAGGCCTCCATAACCAGTAACTGCAGTAACCTGAATAACATGACAAGCATACTGTTGAATCTCCTTGAAGAGATAGAGATGGAAAAGGACTTTAAACCAAAATAACAAGATCAAATATAGTATACATGCTTTAAATAATATAATTGGTCACCCAAATTGTGTAAATTTCTTAATCCATCCTACTTTCCATGGTATCAAGTCCAACAACTATAGGCTCGATGTCAACGATTAATTCTTCATCTTCCTCTTCCTCTTCCTCCTCTTCTTCTTCTTCTTCTTCTTAATCATGTCCAGTGGCTATATTTAAAAAAAAAAATCCAAAATCAACAACTAAAGAAAGTTAAAATAACAAAATTGTAACATTTAACTTAGTCATTTTTTAATATTTACCATCTGAGCCATACAACCAATTTCGAGTGCACAATAAAGCCTCTGCATTCTCAGGGGTGATTGAGCTACGGTACTTTGTTATAATATGCCCTCCAATGCTAAAAGACGACTCCGAAGCAACAGTAGTAATCGGAATACTCAGAATGTCTCGTGCCATAACTGATAACATGTCGAAGCATATTACTAGTACCGTGTTGAAGCATATTACTAGTACTAACATGTTCACATGCATATATATATCCATGTTTACATATTACTAATATTACTAGTACTAACATGTTAACATATTACTAGTAAATGATATCCATATTTTAAGCTAACATGTCGAAGCATATTACTAGTACTGTGTTCACATGCACAAATATGACCACAATCTTTACACTTGGCTTTTAATTTTTCATCAATTATAACTTTTTCAAATTGGTCCCAAACTGAAGCGGTGCATTTCTTAGAACGTTTGTTACCTGTACTTGTAGATGTACTTTGTTCAACACTCCGTTTGGAGCCTGGACTTGTAAATACACTTTATTCTTCCATAACAGAATACTTTATCAAAATCCAAAGCCACAACCTGTTTTCACAAACAAATATATTACAAACTACCAACAAGTGATTATGCTTATCAGGAATAAGTATGTATTTAGACAAGCAAAGTCCTTTTATCTTTCCAAATTAAATAATATACCAAAATCCTGACTCACACATCCAGAAAATTAAACCCAACTTATAGCCATCATCAATATGTGGATACAACCCCTCCCCCCTAACCTCTAATTTTCCCATTGTCAATTCACTTTTGCTCTAGAATCCTCACTGGGATTTACCATCTTTTGTCTATATATTTATTGTGATAAAATATGAAAAAATTGTTGGCAGACAGTTGGACAGAAAAATAGGAGAGTTAAAAAAAATTCACAAATCTCAGGATTTAAAGCCCTTAAACAAGGTATATATGGCTTCTGATCTTCTTCCATTTAACCACCTGACAAAGAATTATCTATGCACAACATCAAATTAGATAATAAAACACAAAATACCCACTACTGATTAAAGATATACATCCTTCTTTTGACCTCCTAACGGAAAAATATAACACAAATCAGATCCAAAGAGAACGGATCAGATCCATAGAGAACGGATCTAATATGATATATGGGAGCTGTCGTTGATACTCCTAAATTAACTTCACTTTCACTTCACAATTTATAATAATTAGCACAGTAGCAAGTAAGAATCGATCCCACAGAGAGTAAAGTTGTTTTAGAATTATTCTACTATTTAAACAGAAAATAAAGATGGGGGTTTTTGAAAATTATTTTTAAACTAAGAGAACAAAAATTAATGATGAAATTAACCAAATATGTAAAAACTTCAGTTCTACAGTTCAGTTTCGCCAAGTACAATAATTAATTAATCAAGTTATTATTATTTTTCTTTCAATGAAATTATTAGCCCTAGATAACAATAAGCTCTGCTATCCGAAACTCTCCGTAGATTATCACTGTATGAAACAAGCTCTCCACCAGATTCTAACTAGCATACAACCTAGAACAAGCTCTCTAATTTAATATGATAGAAACATTAAGAAATAGAGAATTAGGCTAATCCAAGCAACAAACACATAAGCTCGATTTGTTTAACTTGTTTTCTGATAATCTTAGTAATAAACAAAAGCTTGTCCACAATTATTATTACTAAGTTGCTACTTATGATAAAGACAGATATCAATTACACGTAATACCAATCTTAATCTAACATATGATAATGATCAAACTAATTCAATTGGTCATATTAAATTAATTAAATCAATTAATATGCAATCAATGAAAACAGATTATCAGAAGAAATTTCACACCAGAAGAAATAAATAATAATACTCAATTAATCAATTACTTGTAACAAGGATTCACCTCCTTTTAGAACTGAATAAAAAGAACTAGCCTGACGTGCTCTTGAGTCTGCACTCCAATAGATGATAGTTGATTATTGAATGAATAAAATCATGACTAGCATCCTCTATTTATAGTGCTAGACAAAGTCCTAAATCCTATAGAAAGTAGAAATTCAAACCCTAAAAGGAATTACAAATTACCCTAATTTCCATAAAGAAATAGAATTCAATTTGGAAATAAATCTTAGTCTAAAAGAAATCCTAATTACAATAGAATTGTAAAAATTAATCTTCTAGAATTCAAAATTCAGAATTGAAATTGGAAATAAATTCCACAATATGCCGTGTGCCAGATTTCCTTCACGCCTTCGGAAATTTACCGCCTGACTTCCGTGCGAAATCAAATAAATTCAGCCCAGTTATTATCAATTGCTGCCCTCTTCATATTCCTTTGAAATTCCCCACGTAAGATGGCTTAACATATATTGATAACATTGCTGGACATGTGTTATAATGTAAAGGCCCACCTCTTGATTTATATCATATGATATAATATGTTTGGCTTCCTTGAAAAATGGCCCATATGCTAATTAAATAATAATACTTGCCAACCCAATTGGTTATAATTGCCAGAAAATCCATGATCAGCTAGGCAGTTTTAATAATTCGTGCAGGAGGAGTTCATGAAATCAGTGACCCACTTGACTTTTAACTCCCTTGATCCAATAATACCCAATTTGTCTTCAAATTATTTCTAAAGTCACATAGCCCATCAATTGTACCTAAAATAAAAATATAAGAATAATGAGTTTATTTAAGCACAAAATAAATATAAAAGATTAAGCATTAAGGAATAAAAATATAATATATTGCATACTCATCAATATAACGCAGATCAGATCCAAACAGTAAATTGTCTTACCGAATATGTAACTTTCAACAATTGCTCAGGTTGTCAAAATAACCGCCGTCTAGTCCGCTGCGGCGCCACCACTCGACGGCAAACTCAAATATCCCTCGATTCGAACGCGTTACTTGCGTAACCATATAACTTATTTCTCCGTTGAGTGTTATACTGTTATACAATGATACACCAAGTGGAAAAAGTGCACCGTTTAAATTTAAAAGTGTTATATAAATATGGGTTGAAAAATAGTTAACCGGTTCAGAACTTTAACCGACCTGAATAAATAAAATGGTTAACCAACCCATTTGGTTCCAGTTAATATGGTTTGACCCAACAATTAACTAACTATATTGCCAGGTCTACTTCCAAGTAACCTTTGTTGTTGCAATTTTGCTTTAATTCTATGTTCACCGACTTCACCCTCTCTACCATTTACTTGAAACATGGATCTAGAATTGTTTGCATTTAGAAAGCAGGCAAGAAAGACTTCTTCGGTTTAATCTGGATTTTAAAATCATTTACCTCAATGGTGAATCTCCATTTACATCTGATATGGTGGAGATTTTACTCATTAGTCTTGTCTGTAGCTTCAGTTATTGCTATTCAAAAGGGCAACTTTTCTTTTCAAATATTCATTGGTAGGAATTAAAGAGATTTTACTGGATATTTTCAACTGTCAACAATTTGGTTTTCGTAGGTACCTTTTTCCTTCCTTCGATTAAAACCAAGACCTAGTAAAAAGTAAATCATTTTTGGAAATTAACGAGTTGATATGCAAATCGGAATCTGGAATGATATTTCTTATTCACGAGGGACCATAATAGAGAATGAAGTGTAGCCTAGTTGGCAGGAAAACATCCTGACCATGCTGTGAGGTGTGGTTATGAGTTTCACTAGCTGCATAATGCAATTTGGGCCTTATTAGTTCTGCAGTGTAGCCTTTCCTTCTCCTAAAATAATATCATAAATTAGGGCCAAAATCATTGTGAAGAAAAAATTAGGGAATTATCTCATTGTTTTTTTTCAATGTAACCAAAATTGAAACATCCAATAATTTTTTTTTGGGTAAAGAAATATCCATTTTTTTTTTGTTTATAGAAATTTCCAGTACTTGTATTTCTCCCGTTTCCTGCGTTAGTGGTCAACTATTTTATTATTTGAAGATAAAGGAAAAGAGTGGACTTTAGTTTTGTTGTTCTGCAGATCATCGTGCCAAGATTGGGTTGGAGGTGGTCGCTTGCACTATCCTCTGTACCAGCTTTTGGAGCACTTATCTTTTATGGACTTACACCAGAGTCTCCAAGGTATTTATGTATGAATGGTCAAACAACTGATGCGCATAACATTCTCGAAAGAGTAGCAGCAGTCAATCGAAAGGAACTGCCTTCTGGCGTCCTCATATCTGGTCACAGCAGTGAGCAGGATGAAGAATATGCTCCACTCGTTGATAATGATTTATCTCTCCTAGAAGGAAAGGAAGTGGTAGTTTCTAAAACAGGCTTCTCAAACCTACTGGTGCTATTCTCACCAAAATTGCGACGAACATCTCTTCTCTTGTGGGTGGTGTTCTTTGGCGATGCATTTTCATATTATGGAATTATATTGCTGACCTCATAGCTGAGCGGTGGGCAAAGTAAATGTAGCTGAGTCCCTTGCACTCATATAATTCCCTAAACCAAGATGCAAGCCTTTATACGGATGTGTTTGTTACTAGTTTGGCAGGTACGAAATATAGAGATTGGGTTTCTAACTGTACTCAAGTTGATAGAATGTTTTCTGTAATGAGGCCTTATAATTCTCTCCTTGTGACTTTAGGCTATGTTTGTTTGCAAAAAGTATGATTGAGATTAAACTATTTGTCTTAATTTAAACTACGTTGGACTATTTAATCCTTTGACGAGTGACTATTAGTCCCTTAATGTGGAATTATTAGTCCCATGAGGTCATTTGATAGCTTAAAATGTGATTTATAATGTGATTATATAATCCCTCATAAATAGCCTTAAAAATGACAAAAAATAGTCTATATGACTATTTAAAGGACTATTAATCTCCCATCAGGGGATAAAATAATCTAAAATAGTGTTAAATTAAGAAAAATAGTTTAATCTCAAATATGTTTTTTTGCAAACAAACATAACCTTAGAGTTTAGAAAGGTTAATAGTTGTTTTTCCTCTTATTCTCAGAGCTGCCTGGGATTGTTTTATCAGCAGTCATTGTGGATCGAATTGGTCGTAAACTTTCCATGATATCCATGTTTATGTTTGGTAGCATCTTCCTCTTACCACTAGTTTTACATCAGCATGAAATTATAACAACTGGTTTATTATGTGGAGCCCGTATGTTCATCATTGGAACATTCACCGTCGCCAACATATATGCTCCAGAGGTACGTACTGAATATTCACTTATCTTGAAGGCTTTTGTTCGTTCTTTACTCTCTCTTTTAAAGGAAAGCTATTGGATAACATTAGAGAAACTCTTTTTAACTTTTAATCAAATTGATTTTTTTGATTATGTTTTTCTTAGATATACCCAACCTCTGTGAGGGCGACTGGTGTTGGAGTTGCAAGTGCTGTGGGAAGAATCGGGGGCATGATAAGCCCAGTTGTTGCCGTCCAATTGGTGATTGGTTGTCATCAAGCAGCTGCAGTCCTTCTATTTGAGGCTGTATTATTTCTTTCAGCACTCCCTGTTGTATTCTTACCTTTTGAAACCAAGGGGCGGGAATTGGCTGATATTGTGGCTATATCTAATTTAACTTGAATCTGCAATACTACTTGCGTGTATAATATATTGTAAATGAAGAATGGATTTATAGTCTTTCCGATGCATCATCAGAGTTCTGCTCAAGTGCTATGCATATGCTCAGAGGCGTGCGATTATGGGTATCTATTTATGTCTGCATAGCATTTCTGCCATTTATAAGCAGGAAAGGATTCAGATTCAGTAGTGTGGTCAGTGGTGAATGGGGAGGTCTTTTTTCTCATGTAATTTAATGGTCCTGGCTGTTGGAAGATGTAATTATCAAGAGTGGAGTGGATGAATTATGGGTGTTCTCTAGTCCTGAAAATGAAGTGTATAGAAATGGAAATTTTCTTTGGTTAGGCATGATGGTTTGATGTACCATTCATTATCCCCCCAAGAAAAATTTGTCACTAAATCCGGTCCCCCAGAATTATAAAAATAATTATTTTTGAGATAAAATAAAAATAAAAATATACGAAACTATAATAAAATCAAAATTTTAAAGACAAAAGGAAAAAGAGACGTGCAACATAATCTAAAAAATGTGATTATTTTCTCCATTCTCTCTTAATAATATTATTTATATTATTATTCTATGGTCTTGAGGTGTACAAAATTATTATTATTATTTTTTTATTCTATCCTCTTATTATTATTTCTGGCGATTAGTGGTACAAGTTATTGATGGGGCCGGAGAAGTCTTAATATTTGAAAAAGGCTGCAAATCAATCAGTCTGCTGTCGGAAGGGTTTAAAGTTAAAGCGAGGAAAGCTCTGCCTCGACTACTTACTTTCTTCGATAACTAAACAAGCAAAGCAAATCAATCAGTCAGCCGTTGAAAGGGTTTAAGTTATAGCGACTCTCTCTCAGGGAAGAAGAAGATAAGAAGGAAAGCTCTGCCTCAACGGAAACCCACTGCTAATAAGAATCCCAAATATCTGAGCAAGCTACTTAAGAATCTGATGACGAACCCCCGGGTACATAATCAAATTGTTTTGTATAATTTATTGAGTGTTACAATAATCAGTGGAGTTCGTTTTTTTTATGGTCTGATTATTATTTTATAATTTTTGGTTTGATATTTTTAGTGGGGAAGAGTACTTATGCTCGCGCCTAAAGTTGAAACGTTAGAGGAGTTCCCATTTGCAAAATTTACGATATTAAGGATACGTTTTTGTTTTATATTTTACAAATATATATGTAGGCGGTTGATGAACATGATGGGCCAGTATACACACTGGATGAAGCTCTTGTTGCTGTTGGGTTTGGGAAGTTCCAAAGTCTTGTGCTTATGTATGCCGGACTTGGGTCCATTTCCGATGCTATGGAGGTGATGATTCTGTCTTTCATAGGACCATCTGTAAAGTCTGAGTGGAATCTATCCTCTACGCAAGAGAGCCTCATAACAGCTGTGGTTTTTGCGGGCATGTTTATTGGTGCATATTTATGGGGACTCATTTCTGATAATTTTGGAAGGAGGCAAGTCATTTCTCCATTTCCAGGACCCTGTCTTCTATGTATGATTGCAAATTACCCTACAATGAAAATATGTTAAAAAAAAAAATTCCAAAATTTTCTGATCAAACAGTTTGCTGTCTTATGGCATTTTGTTGTACCCCTCTTTTCCACTATTTCCTTGTTGGATGGGTCTATTTAAGTTGGTATAATTTTAAAAAATTCACTTTTTATTCTTTCTTGACTGAATCTATCATATCATTTTGTTATTTTTGTATATTATTGTGTTTCTCATAGATTCCGGTTAGTATTATGGCCTTATGGGTACACAGTCATCATCTTTGCTTAGTGCTTCCCTTCCTTGAAACTATTTCAAGTTTATTTTCTTAACTATTACAGAGTATCTACTTTCTTTTGCCTTCACTAGGACTGGTCTTCTGAGCATAGGCATATTGACTACTGGAGCTGGGTTTCTAAGTGCTTTCTCTCCTAATTATATATTATTGGTCATTCTTCGTTTTCTCGTTGGCATTGGTCTGGGAGGTGGGCCTGTATATACAACTTGGTTTCTGGAATTTGTTCCTGCCCCAAATAGAGGCATGTGGTTGGTTATCTTTGGGATTTTCTGGACAATTGGATCAGTAATTGAGGCTTCACTTGGATGGGTATGTTCATGATTTCCTTAATACAGCTAAATTGTCTTTCAAGTCACCTTTGTTGATGCAATTTCGTATTAATTCTATGTTCACCCTCTCTACCACTTGGAGCTAGAGTTGTTTGTATTTAAAAAGCAGGCAAGAAAGACTTCTTTATCTTAATCTGGATTTTAAAATCATTTGACTTCAGTTGTCAATCTCCACTTGCATGTATGTTGAAGAATCTTATCCTTCCTCATCAGTCTCATCTGTAGCTTCAGGTATTGATATTCAAAATACAACTTTCTTTTCAAATTTTCCTTGGAGGAGTTAAAGAGATTTTACTGGATATTCTCAACAGTCAACAATTTGGTTTTCGTTGATACTGTTTACCTTCTCTTTGATTAAAACTAAGACCTAGTAAGAAAGCAATTTATTTTTGTAACTAATGAGTTGATATGCATATCGGGGAATAATATTTCTTGTTCAAGAGGGATTATAATAGAGAATGAGGTGTGTCCTAGTTAGTAGGAGAGCATCCTGACCGTGATGTAAGGTGTGGTTATGAGTTTCACTAGCTGCATAATGAAACATGGGTCTCATTAGTGCTGCAATGAAGCCTTTCCCTCTCCTATGATATCATAGATTAGGGCCAAATCATTGTGACACAATTAAGGGATTGTTTTGTTGTTCTGCAGATCATCATGCCAAGATTGGGTTGGAGGTGGTTGCTTGCACTATCCTCTGTACCAGCTTTTGGAACACTTCTCTTTTATGGACTTACACCAGAGTCTCCAAGGTATTTATGTATGAATGGTCAAACAACTGATGCGCATAACATTCTCGAAAGAGTAGCAGCAGTCAATCGAAAGGAACTGCCTTCTGGCATCCTCATATCTGGTCACAGCAGTGAGCAGGATGAAGAATATGCTCCACTCGTTGATAATGATTTATCTCTCCTAGAAGGAAAGGAAGTGGTAGTTTCTAAAACAGGCTTCTCAAACCTACTGATGCTATTCTCACCAAAATTGCGACGAACATCTCTTCTCTTGTGGGTGGTGTTCTTTGGCGATGCATTTTCATATTATGGAATTATATTACTGACCTCACAGCTGAGCGGTGGGCAAAGTAAATGTAGCTCGAGTCCCTTGCACTCGTATAATTCCCTAAACCAAGATGCTACCCTTTATACAGATGTATTTGTTACAAGTTTGGCAGGTATGACATATATAGATTGGGTTTCTAAGTATATACTTAAGTTGAGAATGTTTTCTGTAATTAGGCCCTATAGGTCTGTTCTTATTACTCAAGAAAGATTGGTAGTCATAGCTTATGTTATTGTTTTTCCTCCTGTTCTCAGAGCTGCCTGGGATTGTTTTGTCAGCAGTCATTGTGGATCGAATTGGTCGCAAACTTTCCATGATATCCATGTCTATGTTTTGTTGCATCTTTCTTCTACCGCTAGTTTTACATCAGCATGAAATTATAACAACTGGGTTATTATTTGGAGCCCGTATGTTATTGCTTGGAACATTCACTGTCGCCACCATATATGCTCCAGAGGTACGTACTGAATATTCACTTATGTTGAATGTTGAAGGCTTTCTTTCATTTTTCACTTGGTTCTTTTATTAAGGAAAGCAATTGCGTTTTTCTTAGATATACCCGACCTCTATGAGGGCGACTGGTTTTGGAGTTGCAAGTTCTGTGGGAAGAATCGGGGGCATGTTATATGCCCACTTGTAGCTGTCCAATTGGTGTCTGGTTGTCATCAAGCAGCTGCAATCCTTCTATTTGAGGTTGTATTACTTCTTTCAGTACTCTGTGTTATACTCTTACCTTTTGAAACCAAGGGCGGGAATTGATTGATACTGTGGCCATATCTATTTTATCTTGAGTCTGTAATACTACTACGTGTAAAATATAGTGAAAAATGAAGAAAAGATTCCTAAAAAGTCTTTCCTACGGATCATATCAGAGTTCTGCTCAAGTGGGTATCTATCTATGCCTGCCCATTATATCTGCCATTTATAAGCAGGTAAGGATTGAAATTTAGTAGTGGTGATGAATGGGGGAGGTCTCTTTACTCTATTTTTTTTCTCGAATGATTCTGTCTGCTGGAAGATGTAGTTATTAAAAAGTGGATGAATTATGTCCTGAAAATGAAGTGTACAGAAATATATGGGATCAGTTATGCATGTGTCAGCCTGTATTATTTTCATAGAACCAAGTAATATTTTGTATTTATTTGGTACAATATTCAGTTTTAATATAATTGAGGTTGCATACTCGAATCCGTACAGTTCCCTTCATTACCTCCCACCTGTAGCGTAAACTCAAATGCCCTTTCTTCTGGCCAAGGTACAAGGCAAATGATTGATTGAGTGATTGAAGCTATTCCATTGTTCTACAT